>JAWWMW010062247.1:0-16504 GCA_035048345.1 Echeveria elegans
AGATGTTCAATTACTTTGTCGCAAAACTACGTCGTTTTGGACTTGAACCATCTTTTCTTCACACAACTTTCCAACAATATGACCATCTCGACGTCTCATTTTCCTTGGAGGCGAAACTGTTGGAACTGACACAAAGTACCTATAGATGGTCGAGTTGGAAATTTGAGAAAATCAAATTCATATTAAGTTTTAAAATCCAAAATTAACATTATTGACATACTTGGCGTCCTGATGGATATGGTAGGATGCGATATACATACGAATCTTTTCCTTCAGAGGAGAAACTGGTAGCAACGGTGGAGAAACCATTGGAGAAACTAATGGGGGTCGAGCTGCGATGCCCGTTCAAGAGCTGAAATAGCTGGTTCATGAGGTTCAGAGCATGGCACAAGTCTTGGAAGTGTGACTGCGCGTGGAGCAAACTCTGCTCTTTGAGGTGACAATGAGAGTGGAGGCTCAGATAATGGCTCTGAATTGTCCAACAAAAATCATTAAAATTTTCAGGTTGAAATGGTGGAGAACATTGCAAAAATCATAAATATTCTACTACCAAACATGGCAACATGAACACAGCGATTGGTTGATTACTTATACGCCTATCAAAACGGCGGTCAATATGCTTTACAGTTATAATACAATGCAGTTGCTATAATTTTCCACTTGCGTCACCTCTTAGTTAACAGAAGTTAGTCACAATCTGAATTCCCACTGTAAATATCCAGAGGCCAGAACACCAAATAGATCCAACATTAAAGACAACTAAAGTTAAGGTTAGTTCATGAAGAAATGCGGCGTCTAATGCACTGAAATGATGAACAAATGACAGCCACATTGCTGTGTGTGAGCGCATGTGAGTCAGTGCTCGTTAATGGCAATGTTTTTGGCTAAGTAGTTGAGTATGGATTCTTGGTCATGGGTGGAATTACCCAGCGGGTGAGTCGACCCAGCCCTTGAGACACAGGATGACCAAGCTGCTTCTCCTCAATCTGCCTCGTCACTACCAGTCGTGCATAAATATAATTATCTGGTGTAATTGATGATGATCCCTATTTTGAGTGACAGACGGAATAATATATTTGATAACATTATCAAATATACTTGAAATATAAATATTGCATTCGAAGATTTTCTATGCAAAGGTGGAATCAATTATCAAGAATGAATCTCCGAAAATCAAGGGATAGCTTCCCAAATTATTCCGAAGATCTCACCGCTGCTGGTCAAGTATAAATATGTGTCGAGATTCATTCGAGAGGGTGTCGAAAAAAGCCTAAATACAATTTGTCCCACTAGATAGCTTGGATACATTTGACGTCTAGTCTGCATCAAAGAGACGTATCAAATAGAAACAGAGGAATCTACTGCTATTTCTGCAATGCACTGAAATCTACATATCAGTAATGATACTGGAGTTCAACCGCTTTGCGACAAGAATGGAACATGAATGAAGATTTTGCACCAAAATGGTCCACAATCTTACATGTGAAAATCTAAGAAATTCTAACAGGAAGCCACACTTTACTGCACAAATAGTTTCTTGCACGCAGCTGTTCACACTCGCATATATACTTATGTGATTTAAATATCACCAACCTGTATAGTATGGTTTCTCTTAACCACTCAAAACAACCATGATAGCAATCTATCAGACACGGGAACGGAAAGAATTGAGTATGAAACAAAAATGACAGCGCACAACCAAACCTGTGACCGCAAGGAATACAAAGCAGCCGACTCAATGAAATAAGCGAAACTGGATCCTGAAATGAATAATAAATCTGAGGAAGATGGTGGAAGGGAAATCTTGTTTGGTGATCTGTAAATGTTTTGGGGAGCGAAGCAGCTAAAATGCACTGATGCAATCTCTATCGCTTTAGCAGGTTTTAGTTCTTCCTTTCCTCTGCATAAAGAAACAAGTGACTGGTTCAGAAGAATGAACGCGCGTGAAGTTGAAATGAGATGAAGATTTGAACATACAGATAATGCGTACATATTTGCAGGGCATGCTTCGTCCGCTAGATATCATCTTTTTTACAGGCTGAAGGTGGTAACTCACTGGAAGACTCTCAGAACAACTGTAGCGCCATTTTCAGCTTGTTCTGTTTCCACTTCGGCAGCTTGTAGAATGCATATTTTGTCATTCCAAATTTCTGTTTGAAGTCCTCTGATGATAGGTATGTCTGTAACATCAGAACACGGGACGAAGATTAGTGACTTCTTCATAACAATATTTATGTTAAAATAGTAATTGATATTTACCTCTCGTTTAGTGACGTCTATTTCAGCAACGGGATCATCTGATCCAACAATAAGACGCTCGTACGGATAAGTAGGAAGCCCTTCATCATCTTCAGGATCACCCTCTTTTATATCCTCTTGTATAGTAAGTGATTCCATTCGACTGCTCATATTATTCTCTTGCGACTTTGGTTCTTCCTTGGGTTTTGGAGCCTCTTGACTCGCTTCATGCACGAGTGAAAGAGTGAATACACACCGCAAAAGCTACAATATCTCCAAGTGAATAACCACAAAAGAATTTAAATAAACAAAGATTCACCTTTAACTGATTTTGGCATTATTCTGACCGGTGGTGCTTTTGTTTTTTCTTTTTCAAACGAAGATGTGAGAGCAGCAATAGCTGCCGTTCTTGAAGCTAAGTTTGACGCAGACTCAGATGGAGCAGCTTTTGGGAACAATTTCTCGACAACCGAGGGTGGTTGCGAGAGATTTCTAGCATTTTGGTTCTCAAAAGTGGCAGCCAATGCACTGAATGCTGGTGATCTCCCCCTAACACGAACTCTATCAGGGCTGAAGGTCACACTTCTTGATCGCTGCTGTGATTTTTCTGGTACACTGACACCAGACCTACCACTACTGAACACTGGTGTTCTCCGTTTGGGTTTCTGGTCAAAAGTCAAGGATCAAGTCAGGTTCAAAGCGACAGAAAAATCCATGCCCTTATATGTTGAGATATCATTCTCTCAACATAAAAATGGCAACAAAAAGGATAAGTATATCTTACCGCTTGAGCTGGAGTACCCCCATTTTTCACTATGGCTAGCTTTCTTTGGAATGAGTTTCCTTGTATCTGTAGTGCGAAAAAAAGGTGCATGCCTAATCAGATTAGATAATCTTTAGTTAATAATTTCTCGCTAGTGTTGAAATTTTACTTACAGCTGTTTTGGCAGAATCCCATGTGAAAAAACGGGTGAAGAAAGGTGGTTCATATCCTTCATTAACGACATAAATCGGTATCTCACGTGGCAGATTTTCAAGGAGGAAATCACTTTCAACGAATTTCTGAAGAAAAAGAAACTTGGTTACTTTCTGATAAACTAATAAAATTCATCAATTTTTGTTTCTTGTTGTGCTGATTGAATGAGGCTATTGATTCGCATTCAATTGTGATTACCTCGCCGATAGCCAATGCAGTTCCTTTGTCCTTGACCTCTTCTCCGACCCAAACAAAGATTTCGGAGTGACTATCCAAAATAAATATATCTTCGGTCATCAAATCATCTTGTGTGAAGTTATATATTTCCGTAACCTACATAACATACATAAAATTCCCACAAAGGTAAATTCAGTTGAGCATTTCTAGTCACAATATTAAGTTCAACTAAAGTTCGAATAATAAAATTTAGGTACAACGTAATGAAATAGCATAAGCTTGAAATATAAAGTAACAGTACACACCTTTAAGGTGCCTGCGGCAACCGAATCCCAACCATCGGAGCAAGAGAAAATGCAATCAGTAATGAAACGAAGAGGAGCGGAAAAATAAAATGATACTAAACAAAATAGACTGAATCATCACAAAGGGTGCAGCTTGTTACCCTTTGTGAAAGTGCACGAGAATAAATGGGGATCACTTTCTGTAGCTTTAGAGATCCTTTGACTAGAGTACTCGGTTTTCCCCCCTAACAATTCCCAAAAATTATCAGATTCTGACCCCTCCTTCTGAGGCTTTGACTGTACATTTGGCTGCATTCAGTAAAAAAATATCAGAAAAACTAGTCGCAATACGTTTATGTTAACTACGTTTTCTGAATGCCAACCTTTATAAGATCCAGTTGCCTCTCAACCAATTCTTGATCCTCGGCAGTTGTCAGGTTCCCAGACCACGTGTAGACAGTAGAATCATTGTACAGTATAAAACAATACGCGGAGTTCAAAGATGAAGCGACCTGTTAAATATAACACAAACTTCCATATGAATATTTACTAGAGTAAGACAATGAAAGCATACACTGAAGTTGCAATTTGCAAGAAGCATACTGCTTCAACTTGAATGGCCTGCATGTTCTCCGGGCCATAACCCTGAATGCGAAACAGAGCTGTTGATGCTTCTGAGTAAGTGTCATCTGTAATCTCCTTCTCCGCTACATACTTTTTGTACCCTTCACTAAGACCACCCTGTGGCACAATGAGATAGAGAAATTTAGTTATTGGCTTATTGCTATCACCAATGTCTTGCAACCAGAGTCGCACGAAACATGACCACTTTAAGATCGTCAACCTTGAAAACAATAAAGCTTTGAAATATGGCATGGAGTTGGATTGGCTCCTGTCCTTCGTAAAAGCGTGCCTACAAAAAATATAAGATCCAATGATTTGGTCATGTGTAATAATACTTAACGAACTGAATAAAAATGTTATTCTAGCAACGAAGCAAGTAAATCTACCTGACAAGGGACGTACTTGAATGACTCGACCATTTTGGTTGCTTGAGCAATGGAAGAATTTCTCTCTTCCTATATTATATAATATAAACATGAGGTTGGGACTACTCACAGAATATAGAGCGAGAATTCATGGTATGCAGCGCAGAGGGATCAAATGAGGACAGTTCCAGTTCCACGGACCGATTTTTTAAGCTATGGGTGTCATCTCAACGGTCAACATTGTTAGACCAGCTATTATTTTGGTTCAAAAAATTTCGGAAAACACTCTTAAATGTTACATGTTTTAGTCTTAATTTAGAGGCCACACAGAACAGATTGGTTACTTCAACTAAAGGAAGTCAACATTAACACAAGTACCTCAACACTCTGCTTTCCAAACCACGTCCCGATAAGAATTTCCTCGTTCTCTTCTCCCGAATAAGTGTATTGAAAGATATAACAATCACCACTGTAAAACTTTGTCTGTTCAGCGGCTGCAAGAAGAGTCTTCGCTGATCCATTAACACGCCATACCTGGAACGCCATGGAAATGTCACTAACAATGATACTATTGGTTATAACACTTGCGCAAAAATCTCTAAAATTAGGGAAGCGATCATGGCACCTGTAAGTTTCCAGTGCAATCAATATGTGGCTTAGGTTCTTCCTTAGCAGGCGCAGCTTTTACGAGACCCCTCACGTTAATTCCTTGGCGTTTCAAAAGTGCTACAAGATGATTGGGGAAATATGTCATTCGCAAAATGATGATGATAAAAACTCTTAGAAAGTGGTCATCCGCTTTAAAACAAGAGTGTATAACACCTACCTGCTACTTTGTCTCTTCCATCCTCAGTTACAGTTGCATTGGTTGAGGCAGGCCAAGAACTGAACTTCGAACGAAAAACCACAGGTTCAAATCCTTCAATGACACGTGTAACATGACATTTTGTGCGATCGAGATCACCGAGAAGTGCCTAAAGGTGATTTCGAAAGTAAATGAAACAGTCAGTTTAACGTCATGTCAGGCCTTAAACTGATGAAGTGTTAACTGACTAATTACTTCTGCGGCTAGACTTGCACTCTTCCTATCCTCGAGGGCGGTAGCTCTTCCCACCCACACAAACAGCTCAGATCCACTGTCCAAAATATAGGATTTGTTCGTTTCAAGCAACTCCCTGGCAAGTGAATCAACCTCAATTGGTTCTGCTTTCCCTTTCTTGATACTGAAAATGGCAGGCGTCAAATTTAGAAAATTAAGACCCAAACTTATTGTATAGTAAACTTGTTGCTCTCCCTTGACATAAAATGTTAGGAACGATATGATGAGGAAACTATGCAATGTAAGTAGTAGAAAACAACGGTTTTGAGAACAGTTACCTGTACAACTTAGTGGGCTGAGGCTCTGAAATCTTGTCCTGGCTAGCCGCTTTTCTAGGAAGAGGTGCAAATCCACCGAATAAACCCCAAAACTCTCCAGACTCGGCATCAGCCATCATCTTCCCATCCTCTGTGAATGAAAGTGAAATCAGTTATAAAAACAGACGCATTGGCACATCAACTGTTACATAAATCCTGGTTATGAAGTACACTTACCGATAGAGGCAATATCACATTTTCCATCATGGTATGTATCTTTGATGTATTGGAGAACTTCCAATGCTTTAGCCCTCTCTTGAATTGAAGAGTTGGATCCATTAAATTGAAATATCTTCAACTTGGTATCTAGAATAAATATGTCATCATGATTCAATGATGATCTGGCAAAGGGGACCTGCCACAAATAAATACCGAAAATGAACAATCAGCACGCAGAGACAGGACGGACATTTCAAATAAGTGATCACAGATAGCCACGCATGTATATGTACAATATAAACTTGCCTCGGTTACATGAACCACATGTTTTCCTCTGCACATAAACAGCCGTGTCTGATGTTCTTCAGGCTCGGCGTGCTTAAATCCCGATGCAACTCCACCTTCTTGGGGTATGATACATGGTTTAAAATATGATAAGAATTTCTCGGTTTCATGGCCTTGAACTTCACGATACTGAACAGCACGACCTCCTAGAGCTGCGTCAAGTTCCACAGTCTTGATTGCTGCTGCGCCAGCTTCATCCTGAGAGGTATCCTTACCAAGCCAGTAGTGGATGTCATGCCGCAAGGCACCACTTTTCAAGGCAGTAGTCTAAACCACAAAGATCAGTAGTTCAGCATAACAAAATATATGAATGAGTCGTGCAATAAGTCTCAAAATTGTCTTACTAATGCGAACAATGTGTGCTTATAAATTACCTTCAGAATGATATACGAGTCCCCGGTGAAAAACTTGCCATGGGATGACTGCGGGATAGCCACAGGCTTGAAGTTTTCAATGCGCCATATTTCAAGGCCACTATTGGTTGTTAAAGAAATCAAAGAACCCAGGAAATAGTTAAATAGCGTAACAGACTTTTATTTACAGAAAATGGTGAATGATATGGTAATATACTGACAGAGAAAAACCAGCCGTTGTAATCAGCATTCACGTTAATATACTGACAAACTCACATGAGGAACAAGTTAAAAAGAAATTAACGAAAGTAAGGATACGCCTTTTGACCAGCTCCTTGAAAAGATGAATCCAAATCTTTCATCGAAACAGCCATACTGTATCGCAGCTTTCACCTGAACCCTCGGGCTGGCAAATGCAAACCAATATCAAAATAGCACTTGGTGACTTAGGTATAAACAATTGTATAAAAATGCATTTTAAACTACTTATACTCATAAAAACATTCCCACACAGCAAAACAATCCATCCCCTAACATAGTTCTATGCACAGTGCATTGTACCAGCTCGAGGAAAGACCACTGACTGCCCAAATGAAATATTTTTTCAAATATCACCTGATATAAATTCAATTTAAATACTGAAAAAGAGCAACACATAACAAAGAACAAATGTGAATGAGAACTCACAAATTCAAACAGAAACCGCGTCTGTTCTTCCCTAATTCAACAACACAGCTCAACAACACAAGGCTACAAAACTGTATTTGAGGGAAAATTCAGATCAATTACAAAAACCGAGCAATAAACAATTCACTGAACAGAAATCAAAACAAGTACCCTACAACCAGTCACCAAGACAACATCAATCCACACATCCTCAATTCTCACATCCAACAACAACAAATTTATCAAAAACACTCAACTCCTCGAATACCAAAGCATTGACATCAAATTCATCAAAAAACACACAAAAACCAAAAAGATGCAATTACCTCGATCTAACAAACCAAGCCTAAGATCCAATCCAACCCGATAAGAAGAGATGCTGTCAGGAAGATGAAGAGGAACAAAAAAAGGGGGGGCACAAAAAGAGAAGGAAATTGAAAACAAAAGGCTGAGCTGTTTACAGAATAAATACTAATCTCAGTCCACGGAAACAAAGATTAGAGAAGAGATTACTTATTAAACAAAGAGGGACTAGGAAAAGGAATGAATGATGAGTGACAGGCGTGCTCGTCACTAACTCAACACAACAAAAGCAAACCACAGCAACAACAACACGATGTGAAATGGATTATCAACAATAGAAGACTACAACTACAACTGATGATGATGATTTGTGGTCAAGATTTGAAATTGAATTCTGGGGAGTGTAGATTTGTGTATGAATGAAAAGGTTATGCGTGAAGTTTAACAAAACAACAACAACAACAACAATCAGAGATTGAGAACAAATCCGACAGCACGGTCAGGTGAAAAAGGTTGTTTTTTGTTGTTGTTGTTGTTACGTTGGTCGGAAAAATCAGGAGATCGGGGTGAGGATGGATTGATGGGTGGAGGAGGGAGGAGGTGGGGGAATGGTGAGGTGGATAGAGTGAAACCGGGAAAGTCGGTCACTGGTCACCGGCCATTGTTACGTTAATTTTGGCTGCAGAGCTTTCTCGTGGGCCCCTTTGGTTTGTTGGTTGATTTAATTCCTTTCCTTTTTATTTCTGCATTTTGTCTGCTTTTAACTGGTCGGTTCCACTCAAATCAGTTGGACCGACCGATCGAAAAAAAAAAACTGGTCGGTTCCACTCAAATCAGTTGGACGGACCGATCGAACCGTTTGAATTTGTTATTCTTATAACTCAAATGCACAATTGTAAATGAAATAAGGGAATGAATTAGGTAAAAAGGTTTTATGTATATAAAATATAAAGAATTATATATTATATATTGATTTATACTAAATAATTCATTCTTATAATTCAAGGTTACACTTACAAATGAAATTAAAATGATTATTAAATGAGTGATTATGATTAGATATTGAAGTTATGTTATTAGGCAATGAGATTCTGAAAGGGGTTGATCTGGACATACCTAAAGGACTGGTCGTCGGCACCATCGGACCTTCCGGGCGAGCTCAGTGAGTCGCACTTGCCCGGAAGTCGGCATTAGCAGGTTTGAAGCGATTAGATATGGACGGAGAATGTAGCTTCAATCCTTTCACTTGATGAAATGCTACCGGCTGTTGCTTCTTCAATAAATTGGCACTTTATTTTGAAACCGTTTTTTTTTTTCTTATGCTTTTTAAATTCCAACACTCAAGCGAAATCTTAATTCCTTCTCTTATATGCTTCTAGGAGAATTACTTAGCTTCATTAAATCATGAAGACACAAGACTAGCCGTAGCATGTGAAAGAGCTTTTCTCGAGACATTGGATGGGTCTTGTCGCAGGATATGCAAGTCGTGATGAACAAGGGAACTGTGTTTTAAACGGATTGGTTGCTTCTCCTGATGGTATACTCGATAAAAACTGTATAGTTTCTCCCCATCAACTTCGTCTCTTGTTTTTTTTAAATCCGCTTCCTTTATGCATCCGACAGCGCTCGAGACTTCCAGAAGTGTTTCATACACCTTATGATGATATGATATCGATAGGGAAAGATGCTGGAAAAGAACTTCTAGGCCGAGCTGGCCCTGATTTTTTCTAATGCTAAGTATAATCAGAAGGACAATACGCGGCAAAATCAACTAACCTCCATGTAACAGTACTCTCCGGTGCCAAACACTAATTCAACAAAACCGCACCATCTTCTTCTCAGCTGCTGTTGTTGTAATATCGTATTAATACCAGGTAATCTTTTTGCTAGGCAGACGAACTTGTTTGCTTGGTATGGTTATTTTTTTCCCCATGTATCTTTGGTAAGTCTTTTGTGACCCTGAGCTTCGAGTGATTAATTATTTATCCGATTTCATGTTTTTTCTATTTTGAAAACTGAGTGCATATAAAAATCATGCTCAGTGTTTAGGATTTAGGGTCTCCAAGCATTTGATCTCAGAGAAGGACTTTTACAACATACTGTCAGCCTTAGTGCCGCTGTATGTTGTAATGATCCTTGCCTATGGCATTGTTTGCTTGAGAGGACATGATGATGTTGACGCTGATGCGGAGATTACTGACGATGGAAAGCTTTGCGTTAATGTTAGAAGATGGTTTAGTCCGAATGTGAATTCTTACAGAAAGTCAAAATCAATAAATGCACTCATTTCAAGAAATTCTAATCCAATGGAGATTTATGGAGAACAATCGGGTTTCGGAAATAAATGAACAAGGGTTTTACTGACAGTGCCAAATTTTGCATTGCAGGATTTCAGTTGGTATGGTAACTGCATTGCCAGTGACAATACTGTACTATGTGATGAAGCAGCACGAGCAGTGAAGAGTGTATGCAACTTTAGATGAACCAAAGCAAGCAATGCTTGTGCTCGAGAAATTTAGAGATGAGTTCAGTCACTAATAATAACAAATGCTAGGAACTATTGAACAAACGACTGGTTTGGGATTTGGGAGCAAACAAAGTGTGTCAAACGTTTAGGTACAAATATCGTCAACAAATAAACTCCACAATCCATCATATCCAACTGTCTAAGCAATAGACATAGGCTCTGTTCTTTATACTTTAATTTCAGTTCAATTGAAAGTTATTCTAAGACTATTGAATTGAAAGTTATTCTAAGACTATTGAATTGAAAGTTCAATCAAGTTCAATTCAGTTTCAGATCAGCTCAAAGAACATACACATAGTTTCTACGTCGAAAACCGTGCTTGAAATCACTTCATCAAGAGATTGCGTGCACAATCAAAGAGAAGTATTTACCCACTAAAAACAGGACATAATATCTAGACACAACAAATAAATTTATAAAATATTAGCTAACCTGATAATACTAATGGCAATAGATATTAGCCAATACTTGCAGCTCAGCTTAGTTGTTTTTGCCAACTTCCCAAGAAACTCGATAATCTACGGAACAATCCACATACACACTTCCAATGTTCAAGGTGTAAACAACCAACTAGGTGAGGAAGAAGCAGGGGAGGGACGCAATGCCAATCCATTGTGGGTGCTGATTAAGGAGATACAAATATTTGTGTTGGGGTCCATCACTTCCCTCCTTCCTGGCTTTCAACACTTGGATTGACATGTATGAAACAACTGAGAGTGTATGGTATAGGAAGTCAGTTCTAAAGGGAAACACAACATCTAGTATCTCAATTCTGATAAAGAGTTCTCATTGATGAATGAACTAATCACATAGTAGAGTCCACATACACTCTTCCAATATTTCAGTAGCCCGACTTACACAGCCAGCCTTTTTTCAAAAAATTGCAATAGGCAAATGGAAGGAGAGTAGTAGGGAGCGGAAATAACATTAATGTGATATTTACATTTCAGATAGCATATTGCTGATTTTTCTAAGCTCTCGCAGGGCTGCCACAACATCAACTTGTCCCTGGTCAGCTATTTTACTGGCGGCTAACTTCTCCAGTGAGGCACTCCCACTGTTATCTGGTCTCAGAACTGATTCAATGACCTGCAAGCCCCAGAGACAAAAATTTAGATCAGTTGCAAAGTCTTTCCTATTCTCTATATGCCGAAACCTCAGTAGCTCATTAATTCAGAAGTTTTTAAGGAATCAACTTTCAGAATTTTTTTTAAATACAACTTTCAGAATTTTAAAAGGTGCCATCATTAAGTGCTTATGAAAGGCACAAAAACCAATGTTACCTGGATATTTTCAAGCATAGACTGGCTGAGGCTCCTCAGAGTAGTGATAGGTTCTTCATGGTTCACAGTATCCTTCTTACCGTCAGTGGATGATTTGCTACTAGGAGAGGTTTTCAGGGAGTCTCCCACCGCACTGGGTGATTTTGGATTCTCATGGCTGCCTCGTTCAGATGTCCCCTCACCAGCAGCATTTCTTCCAAATCTCCACAACCACTGAAACTTCCCAGAAGGCCTCCGGTCCTTCAGTTTTGAAACAGATTGCACTTCCAAGTCATTTCTATTTTCAGAAGTAGTCAGGGTAACATGTAAAGGATCAGAGCTTATAGAAGGTCTGACATCTTGAGTAGCTTCACACGCTGCACTGTTTAATTCATCATAATTATCCTCCGCTGACAAATTTGAAGCAACACTGCTTCGTTCTGACCCAATTTCATTTTCATTAGGTCTGCTGCAAGGGCTTGCCGAAGTCGAACAGATGAAATAATTTTCCCTGTCGACGCTTCTGTTCAAACATCCATCTTCATCTTGATTTGTGCTATCATGATCCTTCACATCGATTTCAACTACACTTTTCTCTGAGCCACTCCCATGCTCATTATGTTTACCACAGGAGGTTTCTGCGGCTGAAACCAAAGTATCATCCTTGCTACAAGGGTTTTCGTCAGAAGAGCACCCTTCACTTTGCACAATTAAGTTTTTACCTTTCTCCTCCCCTCCCAGCCTATGACAGTCATTGTCCGTAGATACTGACTTATTAATATCAAAATTGCCGTCATCTTTGTCTAATCCAAGCTCCAAGGACAAGTCTGCTAGCAAATTCCGCCTTACGGACGAACTTGGTTCCTTCAAACCATTCTTCACCTTTAAAGAAGTTGGGGCTGAATCAGTTCTGGACAGGCTAAATTTCACCTTATCAGACCATCTCTTTTTGTTACTTGAGACCTTTTTAACTGAACTATTCTGACTAAGCTCTTCTGCCTTTTGAATGAATCTCCATTTTTCTTCCCAGTAGCTTTCAGGTACCACACTTACTGGTGTTGTTGGAGACACAGAGCTAGACGGAATATTACTGCCTCTCACAAACATGGACTTGCTTCTGTAGTGAGAACTCTTAGATGAAGTCACATGTGATGGTGTATTGGCTTCCATAGCAAATGTTCTTAGTGATCTTGCCTTCATAATAAGCTTCTTGATACTAACATTATCAGGAAAATTTAACAATCGCTGCAGACATGATGTAGCATTTTCAGAGGCCAGTAGAGAAGATCTCAAGTAGAGAATCATTGAAAGTGCCAGGGCTGCAATAAATGCACCTCGTGGTGATGTGAGAATCGTGAAGGCAGACCCTGTATCTTCAGCATTCGATTTACTGTTATGAGATGCAAATATCTCATCCCATATTTGTAATAAATTTGGAAGTGAAAATTCCCTACCAAATAAAACCCTCAGCCAGCGAAGTCCAAAGTACTGGGGTTCAACCCCCAGCTCGATAAGGTGACTATGGAGGGAAGAATCTGTAATAGAAAGCAGATGGTACAATGCTGATGAAGCTTCAATTATAGGAGGAAGGCCGGTGTGCGAGCCAAGAGCAGGAGCTGGAGAATATAAATCTGATACGGAAACTGCTCCGTTCGAGCCACTCATCAAGGCTTCAAACATGCAGTAGGCATCATGTTCCATGAATTTCTGGGACAAAACAATTCCCAGTTCACCTTCTGCTCCGTAAGCATCGCTTAATGATATAATATTCTGTATTTTAGGATCAAGTTCATAAAAACAGTTGCGTTTTGAGGGATGGTCATGCGAGTCTGAGAAATCTTCCTTGGACTCTTGAAACCTTTTAGTACCAGAACCATACATGCAATCATAATTTGGAAATGCCACATCTTCAAAGTACTCGGTGAATTGATCCTTGTACTTACTTTGGACTTCAGAAAGATGCTCCACGTCAACAAGAAGCACATATAAAAACGGAGCAAGGAGTTCATGCATTCCTGTAAATTAACATATTCAACCAGATAATTTTTATATATTTGTATGAGTAGAATACATTATCAAGCACACATATGAAAAGAGAGGCCTCAGCTATATCTTGTTTTATGTTCAAGGATGGTGCATGAAAACAAATGTGAGACGAATAAGGAACCACACTGCTTGTGTACCCAGTTTACTGTAAGCAAAAAATAGTTAAGGAATTACCTTGCCTATAACCACATTCAGGATGTTGGAGACACCACAACAGCAAGATTCGGCGCAGCATACTTTGACACAGCGGAGTCTGAAAGTAGCTACCGTGTTCTGGGTATAAGCGTGACAAATCCTGGTCTACCGTTTTCTCAAGCTCGGCGTTACGAAAGAATCGTCCCCATTTGCTTTCTACAAAGACAAACACAAACACCTAGTTTGCTCAGTGCATCTTCCAAGGGAAAACTGTAGTTACAATAGAAAAATATCCACTCAGTAAAACACCAACTCACCAGGGTTCTGAGATAACGGGTCATCAATGACAACTTCTCGAGAGTTGTTGACATCCTTACGAAGATGTGGATCCACGAGGAGAGACCTCCTCAGCCCAGCATACCTAACAACACAAAATATAGTAAGAAAATGGCCTTGCACACCAGAACTCTGAACTCATATCCGCAAAATTAATATTTAAGACCTTCAACCTCCTACATCGCTCATTGATACTTGCTCACTTCATGATATAATCTTCACAAAAATCTACCAAACAAACATCAAAGCAGCAGCAGAAGCATTACCTCCGTCGACAATCGGCCGTAACACGGCGAATCTCATCGGTGGAGCTTGTGGACGGCAGAATGCCGAGATCAATGCGCCACCGCACACCTCTAAGATCCTCAAAACACCGATTATTCTCGTCCCCTTCACCATACCGCTGATGCGGAGCAGCCTCCACATCAACCGCACGTGACGCCGACGCTCCTAGCGCCATCCTTTCAACAATTCAAAGCATATAATCCAGTGTTCAATCGATTAAACTAAACCAATTGCCAATCCATAGAGGCAAATACAGTCGGCGATGATCGATTGTGGATTTCGGGAAAACTGAATGAATTTAGGAAAGCAGAAAATCTAGAGAGAGAATCAAAAATGATGTTGTTGTCTTCTACTTCTTCAGATGCTTCCGCAATTATTCGCATCATATTTCGCATTTTTTGGAATCAAATCAATAAATAAAAATATTAACAAAATTATGATAACAAATTGACTAAAATAATTTTTTTAAACAATTTAATGATGAGTTGGTTTAAATAAACAGATGGTGACAAATGTTAGGTGTTGTATTGGTGATTGGTATGTGGACATGATTTGGGGTTGGGGCGGTGTCATTATTAATACTACTCCTAATAAAGACAAACTTAAATGTTGTTTTGTGCTTCATCTTCCTTCCCATTTTTTAGTAGGGTCGTCACACCTAAATTGTATCACAAATTGGATTATTTATATAAATTGTTCATTAAATTCATTTATAATTTATTAATTAGTTATTTATAATTTATTTAAATATCACTTTACTAAATGATCCATTAAAAATTTTATTTACAATCCATTGTTCTCTTTTCATTTTTTTGCATTCAAATTGTCTTTGGGACACTCGGTGAAATAATGTTGTGATAGTCATTTTGGGCATATATGGTATTAATATGTTCAGGTAAAAAAAGACTAAATGGATTAAATTGGTTAAATGGTCTAGACCATTTAAAATCTAATCCGTTTAAAATCCATCCATAAACCACCCAATCCACCCATTTGCCACCTCTATCATAGACTTTAAGCTTTTAAGCCAATGTTATTACTCAAATTTTAACATCAGGAGTTTAATGATTTTTAAATCATGAACATATACTGCAATATTGAGAATCATGTTCTTGTCTGTTTAATAGATTGCGACTTTAAACATGTGAATGCAGTCCACATGATTCACTTCAAATGTCTTTGCAAAATATTGTGTAGTTAGTCTGACTTTCTATATCACAACTTAATTATACTCATTTTGTTTGGTAACGAAAACTCACTCAAAGTTTAACTGGTTTGCACATTTGTGTCTTCGAACTACAGGACCAACACGTGACGTATTTGAGTGAATCCAATTATTTTTAAATTGCTTATTTTTAGTTCTTCTTATAGTTTTGATATCGATATTTTATAATTATTTAGGGATTATTATTTTTCTAATGAATTCAAATGCAAAGATTGGTGATCATCATTTCATTAGTATCCAACACCAGTATTAATGACATTTCTAATTTGTTGTCCATATTGTTGTAATTTGACTTTGTTAAAGAAGTCTTTCAGAAGGTTATTTTATTTGTGACTTCTTTAAACATATTGACATTGCTTTACATCTTATATGTTTCTTCCTCATTTGGAAAGTATATCATTGATCCTACTGGTATCCCACAAATAACATTACATTTGCATGAGGGACGGAAAAAGTTCCGTAAATGAGAATAAGAAAAATAACATATTGAATTGATGAGAGCCGCCCTAAGGTTTCCATAACAGAATTTGTACCCGGCGCAATCGTATCAATTGACCAGTCATTGTACATCAATTACCACAAAATTAAAATCTTCAACTTCCCATCACTGCCGATTAAAGCACCGTGGTTGAAATTGAGGATCGTACGGACGAAGCGGAAGTGGCAATTGGGACGGAGGCGAAGGATTTAGACCTTATATATATATATATATATATCCTTGTTTGGCTGCGGGAAAAAGAAGGTTTTCTTTTTTGCTTAATGTTTTTCGTTCTTTCATAAGA
>JAWWMW010062284.1:0-16491 GCA_035048345.1 Echeveria elegans
TATTATTAATTTCTTCTATTTAAATAATAAATTAAATTTCAAATATCTAAATATATTGTTTCGATTTGACTTTTTTTTAGCCCTATCTAGTTTTGAATCCTGGCTCCGCCCCTGGCTGTTGCCAATAGTTTATCGCAGTCAGTTCAAAAAGACGCATTTTTGACAATTGGTTCACTGGTCATTAATAGTTTGTCAAATTGTAAACGACGTATTATAGATTACATATTCTTCAAAACTTACTGCGATAGGCTTTTTCGCATCTCTCAATCTGGATCCAACTAGAACTATGTTTGGTACCATATAAGACAGTTACTTCAATTGCAAATAAGGTTAAGATGATCTTTAGTCAAAGAAGTATGAACATATAAATACAGCTAAGTAGCTTTTTGATTATGGTGATATATTTTGAATATATCATGGAGTGTGGATTTGAAAAAGACACGTCAAGATTATAAACTGTATGTTTCCAAACCAATGAGGTTAATTGTACTATGAATATATAAAAAAACATTAAACACAAAAACCACCAACATAACAGAGTGTTTTACATTTGAGGAGGAAATCATGACTTAAGGATAATAACGTTTTGTCTTTCTTCATTCAAAACATTGAACGATTTTCATTTTCTTTGGGCGGTCGACGTTTCGAAAAGGATGGAAAATGACTGAATCACGAATTAAAATCAAAGACTAAATCGATTCGATTAATTGAAATGTTTCTTGTTCTTTGTCACAGCCTATATCAGAGGTCGGCTTTTAGTCAAAGCTAGTGATGAGAACTGTATTTTTATGATCCCTGATGCTTATTGATAATGATAGTGTTGAGACTATCATGCATGAGATTATTGCTAGATTGATCCTCGCCAAAACTTGTAGTTCAACTAATGCTGCATGCAACATCAAAAATGTCGAACAAAATTTTAACTTAGATAGTAATATATGCTTTACGTAGTGGATTTACGAGAGTAAGATTTTCTTTTTTCAGTTGGAAAAGAAAATACTTATATGTGTTTGTAAGTGAATATTTAGATCATTTAGCATAACTGTTTCCTAAAATCGATTACGTAGACATGACAAAAGACTTACGTACCTCACAACTTTTGACTTAATTTATCGTAAAACTCTTCAAGTCCCTACATTATTCAAGGTTTGCACTTAATACTCATGTTCCACGTATTTTCGAACCCTAGGTATCGATTAAGCTGACACACAATGTCTTATAAATTGTGTTGATCAAGTCAACTCACATATACCTATAGGATTATAAACCCTAGTCCCTAGCAAAAACCCTAAAATCCGGATCAATGGCTACGAAAGCATCCTACTCATTTGCATATAAATAGAGGTCATACTTCATAATTCATATGTTGGGTTAGGTTAGTCACCTTCTGATAAGACTCGAATTAAACTTAAGTTTATAGGGCATTAACTTGATTTATAAGAACATACGTATTGATCGGCTTTAAGTGACCTAAACGTGGACCGTTTGATACGTACGTGTTTGAATTGGCAGCATGATATGTTTACTACATCGAATATTGATCTTTTAATGGTCCCTAAAACGTGATGAAACGCACTGTTTTCTTACTCATCGGGACTCTTTTGGGTTACGTGTGTCGGAAAGGAAACCATTTTAAACGTTTAGTCCGCTTTAGGTCTCATCAATTTACTATGCTAGTATTATTAGTTACTCCCTCCGTCCTCTTTTGTTCTGTACATTTGGGGCTTGGGCACGGTTTTTAATATATATTTAAGGTGTTGTGAGTGTTGTGAGTGAGTGAGTGTTGTGAGTGTGAGAGTGTTGTGAGTGCGAGAGAGGTGTTGTGAGTGTAAGAGAGTGTGAGAGAGAAAAAGTAGGAAATTGAATAGTAATAAAGTAGGAAAGAAAGTGTATTAAGAGAAAAAAATGATTATGTGAGTGATAAAATAATGTAAAAGTAAGAAAATGAATAGTAATAAAGTAAGAAAGAGAGTGTATTGAGATAAAAAATATAAGAAATAATTACTATAAAAGGAAACAGGAAAAACATAAGGGGACGCCCAAAAAGGAAAGCATGAAGAACAAAAGAGGACAGAGGGAGTATAATTTATGAAAAAATTAATTATCGACATTCATCTTAATGTACGTTAGAATGGCAGCTATGTTTAGAGATGATGGTTAAAAAAGTTATGATATGAATCTATATATACTAAACAATTAATATGAATTTTTTTGTATTTTATTACCTTCTATTTTTTGAAATCTAATCAGTATTAAAATCAGTTATGGATAAAATATTGTTAAATGTTGAGTTGCTTTGAGTTGAATTAAATTAATTTGATTTGAACTTAAATGAATTGAAATTCAAATTAAAAGAGTAGGGCCTTTGTCTCCATGTTAAGAGTCAACGGATATGTCGGTTATGATTTCATTTTTTTTTTCACTTTTTAATTAAATGGCATTATTAAAGCAATGCTTGAAATAGCACCAATACTTTTCATACTTGTTACCCATTATATTGTAACTTTCAGCCTTTTGAATTACTATTCAATAATAAAACAATTGTGTATATTTTTATTTATATAAAAGTCAGCTCTCTGAGCTAAAATACCATATTAAGGAAATAAAATTTATATTCGAAAGTTTTTTCTCACGAAAATCAACTTTCAACTTTCACATTTCAAATAAATAATCCAAGAAACCAAGAACTGAACATGATACACGATGCAAATGCAATGGAAGAAGCATTGATCTCTTTAATTGTCAAAACAATACGCATTAAACCATTAAGTTGCTTTTTCAAAAAATGGAAACAAGAGCATACAGCTACACGGCAAAGGCGACGGAAGTTGTTGCCAGTAAAAGGAATAGACATATAGTCGCGGAATTTCAGCACATTCCACATTATTGGGGTGTGCTGAAAGGCCATAAAATCCGGGCAAGAAGTTCATCAATCTGACTCTCACCGGGATGGATGACAAACTTCAGCGGCCTTCTGAGCTTTGTTGGGCAAGACATTGTCAGGGAGGATAAGCTCTGGAGGAGTTTCACGGACAACACCAATCATTGACTCGTAGTCCTCATCATGGCGAGCAAACTTTTTCCTAAGCACTTTCTCAAATTCAATTTCCTCAAAGCCTTTGGCATTTTCAGCTGCATGAACTTGTGCTAAGTTGCTGTAATTAGTTGCGGATTGAGCAATGAAAGCTATCTCCTCTTCTGTCAGCTTTCTGAGGAACTTCGCAGGGTTCCCTCCCCACACCTGCAATTTATAACAAACAAAAAAAATACACACACTCTCAGACAGCTGTCCTTTTGCATCCGTAGAATCACATAAGCCATAAATATGTAAGAAAGTGTCTTTCATGGGTAACTGTCATAACTTCAAATAATGCTAGCAGTTGGTGACCCACTTATAAAATGAATGATGTGTGGTATTACGATTCTCGTTTCCATGAAAGACATAACATGTAGGCTCACCTCTCCAGAAGGGATTTTTGTATTCTGCCTAACAAGGGCTCCAGCAGCAACCATTCCATGTTTTTCCACATGAACCCCATCAAGGAGAGTTGCCCCCATACCAACAAAAGCTTCATCCTCAACAGTGCATCCGTGTAGGACGGCACTGTGACCTATTCAGCACATTTTAACAATCAATACATACAATCCAGGATTATAAAACATCTGCAGGAACAATTATATAGATTAAAAGATAATATACTAACCTACAGTTACATTGTCGCCAATGATTGTGGGTAACACTTTCCCACTAAGATTCGATTTGGCTACATGAAAAAGGGAGTTGTCTTGTATATTGGTCCCTGATCCAATCTTGATTTTGTTGACATCACCTGCATCAGTTAAGAAAATGAGAAAACTAGGGTGTTGCCTTTTCAAAACCGTTTTTTCCTATTCGACTACTGGTCACCTACCAAATCCCAGCTTTGATCCACCCTGTCTTGAGGGATTTCCAGTCTCATCTACTTTCAGCTGACACTTGAGAACGAAGACAGGTTTATAGGAAAATCATCGAACTTTACTTAATCAACAAGACTGGATGAACACAAGGAATACTAATGCTCCTTTATGAAAAAGTAGTTAACATAAGATAAAATGGTATATAAATTTGTGGAAACCTTTTTTTTAACCCTCTTTTAAATTTTCATGACAACCCAAACAAAACAAAAATATATTCCTTGAAAAGAGTGCATTCCTCAAATTTGTGGATTGCCTAAGAAAGTCTATTTACTTGGAGCTTACAAGTAAGCTTTGCGATGTATAGATTGTAGAATGCATTCTTTCAAGTGCTTAAAATATAAAACTGATGACATAAGTGAAGCCTTCTCACCTCTCAAAACACATCCATACCAAATGGAAGAAGCCCTTCCGACCTGAACATCCCCAATGACAGATGCACTTGGAGCCACAAACGCATCTTTATCGACCACTGGTGCCTTGTCAAATATGTTCATCAACGTCCTATGCCTTGACACTACTCACCAAAATTCAAAACAACCAGGAAACACACATGAGCGTCGACATTTCTACAACACTATATTCAAAATTAAACCTCTCATTTTCAACAATCACAGAAATAATAACACCCTAACTCCCGATACCACCAAATTCGAACTCTATAAATCCATACTAATCGCAAATATTCACAATTGGCACAAGTAAACAACCACAAAACATGGTTGAAGTCCACTGCACCATAGTTTAACATCTTATTTCGAACAATCTGCAATCAGTAACATCCTAAACTAAAGAAGCCTCTAAATTTGGAATATTTAACCCGATGTAACCTAAAGAAATCCTTCATTACTACAAACCCTATCTCCAAATCGACTCATGAATCGCACCACCTTAAAACAAATCGAATCGCACGAAATAAGAGGTCAGATTAGGGGGAAAACTTACGCTATTCTTGAAAGTAATAGTTGCCTTGAAGGCGACAACCAAGACGATCTAGGGCTTGGCCGGATTCACGGATCCAGAATCCCACGGTGTAGAGTGCTTTTCCGAGAGTACCCATTTGGGGATTCTGATGAAAGGTTCGAACTTTGGAAGCTCCGGAGCTCTCCTAGGGTATGCGGAATCAGAGGTTGAAATCGAGCGAGGATTCGGCGAGAACCGACAACGTGCGACATTCAGATGCTGAGTATATACTATGGAGTGAGAGGTGATTGTTCTCTGTGGCTGCGTACACGGTGGGCATAAGGTTTTAACCAATAGATTACTGCCACGTCATATGAAACAACCAATTATACCCTTCTTTCATCAACAAAAAGATTAACTAAAAAAGAGAAATTGCATTTTCCTAAGAGCATCTGCACCGGTGAGAACGTGTGGCTGACCCGGAGGAGCTACCTAGAGGACGTGTTGCCGAAATGAATCGGTGATTGCTGGAAGAGCTGCTGCGAATTGAAGCCAAAATTGCTGGAACGTGCTCGAAGACGTGCGGATTTAACAGTTGTTGGAGCACATCCTCCTACAGCAGCTGCTTCGTGCATATGATCAACAAAAAATTTGAGAAATTATATAATATAAGATTAACTTAAATTGAGAAATTACATTTTTCCAACTAGTGGAATAATTGTATGGTTCCCTCCATGAGAAAGAAATGAAAGACTTGGTTTGTATATATACTTCTATAGTGTTGTGAAGACCGCTATAAGTTGAGTGTTTGAAGGGAAGGTTGAGACGAGGCGACAGAGGGTAGCCATTCTAGCAAAGCCTTGTTAACAAGTTCAGGAACTTCGTCATGGGGGCAATGACCTGCCTGAAGATGTACAATCGATGTGTTGGGATAGAATTCTTTGATCCGGTTAGCCTTGGCAGGGCCAACCCAAGGGTCTAGGTCGCCCCATACTAGTAGTAGTGGACAAGTGAGTTGGCTTAATATGCTGTCCAAGGTGTACTTGGACTGATTCGACATGAAACGACTCATTAATCTGCAAAAAAAAAAAGAGAAGAAAATTGTTGATGTCGCGAGGCTTGCTGGCTATAGGACTTTAAACAAGTTGTGAAACGAAGATATTGGCTGTCGCTATTTATTTACCTGTAGTAGACCTCTCCGGCGTTAGGGTCAGTTGCAGGATGAAGGATCGATTCTACCAGATAATCATCCACGTTGGATTTATTTATATAAACCTGAGTAAAAAAAAAATTAAGGTTACTTGGATAAAAAGAAAAGGTTGAAACAAAAGTTGTATTGAAGATAGGAACATACACTTTTCAAGACAGATTGGACACGCGCTGGCTGTTTTGCTTGCCAGAATACAATTCCAAGAACTACACGCTGGAAAATTTCCTTTAGAGGTTTTAAGATGAGCTTTTGTATTACAGACTCTTCTGGTTGATTAGTAGTCTCACTGCTTCCATTTCCAAACTGTCCAGCGGAGTTAAAAAGAACCACACCAGTGATCTGGTCTTTAAGTCTTGCGGCCGAGACCAGTGCAGTGAATCCTCCGAGACTGATAAAGATAATACAAACAATTTAATACTTTGTTTCACATTTCTGACGACTCTGAAGGGAGATATTCGTGACAGGTATATTAAACCTTAAAAGTACCTGTTCCCAACCAAAACAGCTGGTTCGTTTACGATTTCCTTTACGAAATCCACTACTTGATCCTTCCAAATCATAGCGTCGTATTCAACAAGTGCTTTCTCGCTCCATCCAAACCCCAGCAAATCTAATGCATAAACCTTGTAATGTTTAGCCAACTCTGGTATGTTGTACCTGTCAGAGTTTCAAGGCAAATGAGACCATTTATACCATTCACATTTCTTGCTCAAAAGTTAAAAATGCAAACAGGTGAAAAAAATGATTTGAGATTTCACTGCAAACAAATAAGCAGCAAAACGGGAGAGCATCACATTCAAATTCTCCGCCACGTGAAACAAGGTGCAGAAGTTGAATAACTTTGATTGTAGGGTAAACCGTAAACATTGCACACTTGAACGTAAAAAGGTACGAAATTGGTGTTGAAAAAAAAAAACAGACCTCCAATGAAACGCAGAAGCCCCAAAACCGTGGATGAGCACAACGGGAGAACCTTCTCCTTGCACAACATAATGTATCTTATGCCCTCTCCACATCCAGTAATCATATCCTTCGGGCTTGTACGGAAGCCTCTCAATCCCTGCAGCACATATAACTCAAGTCACTCACAAAAAGCATCAAATATCCAGTATGAGAATATGCTCAGTGCACCAAAAATAAATTCTTACCCCATCTAGATCCTTCAACTATGACGGTATCATATGTTGTATAATGTGTATTTGTTTTTTTTTTAAGTTTCACAAACCATTGAAATATTTATGAAATTAAGTTTCTTATACGGTAATTTACATATTTTGTTGTTAGTTATCACTGATACTCATGTTATTACCAGCCCTCGTCACTCATTTAGCAAAACCAATACAATAATAGGCTCAAGTAACATTCAGTCAGCACTAAATGAGTAAACCATAGTTTCAAGAACAGTCTGCCGCTTCAGCCGAGACTGCATCATTTCAAGCTATTCAAATTCATAAACTCCATATATTGTTATGATCTCATTGTTATCTATTATTCCATTAGTTGGTTGTCAATTCTCATTACCATGCATTATCAGCATCTTAATTCTTATTGCCTCAATACATACGCAAAATTCATTCCAAGTTTCTAACACCGCTTCCTTAAAAACCGAGATAGAAACCTATGTATACACACAAGTCGAGAACAAAACTAGCTCAACCGACCTTGACTAGATTCAGCAATCAAAGAAGAAGTAGCAACAGAAGCTCCAGCAGCCATTATCACTCCCTTCAATCCAAACCCTCTTCTACTCAACTCACATCTGCTTCCTACTTTCCGAAAAACCAATCAACAAAAACACCAATTAATCACAAATCTCATCTCAAAACCTGGAAAACCATAATTAAAAAAGGAAAAGAAAGAAAAAAAACATACTGAGCTTGCAAGGGTTTCCAGGCAGCAGAAAATTCCTCTTTGTGCTGATTGGATTCAACAACTCTGTCCCAGCCCAGTTGCACACAGCACTTGCTGAAGACATGTGTTTTCTGAAATGGGATTTTGAATGATGGTTGTGTGGAAAATGGTGTTGTTGCACAGAAAATTGAAGGAGTGTATGGTTGGTGTTTGCTGTTGTGGTGATATAACAGTCCCAGAAGCTGAAACCGAATGTTGAATTTGTTTCAACGTTGTTTTTAGTTTACCGATTGAAACTTTTTTTTCAATACTTCGGGGACTAAAGAGTAAATAAGTTAAAGAAAATCCCATACCGGAGACGGGCTTGCTTGGCCTTTTTTCTAGAGTACCTACCATAGCCCACGTAATGGAATTTACATTTTGCGGATTAATGTGCGGATAGGGATTTTGTTCAAAAGGTGTTTTTAGATAAAAGGCATAAAACAATTCAATGGTTGATTTTAGAGATCTAATTGTTATGGATATTTATTTTGTTATAGAAATCCAACGGTCTGTTCTTTTGAGCTGAACTGGCCTAATGGAGCTGAAAGTTGAAAATTTAAAAATATTCAATGATGGAGACATGAAAATTAATCTTCACTTGGAAACATTAAACCAAGAATTAGAGGTATGAAAGTTGAGAGTGATGATTTATTTTTTATAACTTTTTCATCCGTGAGACAGGCTTGGAAAAAGTGTGTCAAAAGGATATATTTTGACGGTTGACAAATGGCATATGAGGCTTTTGCAGAGTTAAGGTTCATAGAGTTCACATAACTTCTTATTGATGGAGATGTGTGCTAAATGAAGAGAAACACTCGAGAGAACACGCTCAAAATTTTGAAGCAATTCTACATGAAAGCTAAGTTCAAAGGTCACACACATGATCATCCACATACATGAATTTATGAAAAGTTTAATAATCGACAATCATCCTTGTGAACCACCATTGAAAGATTATTTGGTGTTTTGAAAAGAGGTGGAAGATTTTTAAAAGCATGTCTCAACAATAAGATGTACGCAAAAAAATAGTATACTTGCAACATTTACGCTCCACTACTTAATTAAAGATGCATAAACTACAAATTCATATTCTAGCACATGAATTGATAAATGAGTTTGAAGATTATTATCTTTTTGATGACCATCGAAAAGCACAAATGAATCAGTTGCGAGATACAATGGCATTTCAAATTGAGAAAACCAATCTCGATAATGAAGATGTTGTGGACATGGACACCAATGAATAACTCATGTGATATTATAAATTGATTATGTATATCAAATATTTAAATATTTATGTATCTATTCTTTATGTTATTAGTAGTTTTTATGAGTAAACTAGAGGTGAACTCATCGTCCCGACGAGACCTTGGCGTGAACATACATTTTTATGTATATTTTCGTTCGATTTTCTTAATTTTTTTCTATGTTTCCCGTTCTGGTTTTTTAAGTAAAAATAATAATTTTTTCATTCAATTACTCACAAAATTCCCATTATGAAATTTTTAATTTTAAAATTTAATTGTAATATTTTAAATTTATTTTTAAAATTTCTAATTTTAAATTATTAAATATTTTTTTAATTTTTGGCTGAATGGTGGGTTGGGTCGGGATGGTGGACTGAGTGAGGTGGGTTGGCAAATGGGTTAGTGGGCTGGTGGATGTGTGGTGGGTTGGAGATTTAGCAACCAAAAATTAAACTTTAGCAACGAAAGTTTTCGTTGTTGTTTGTGTGTTGAGGATGGAAGCTTATTATTAGGGTAGACTGTGTTTAACCACCACTATAATGTGTTTTTTTTTTCACTTAATCTCACCACTATAAAAAAAAATTTCACTTAACCACTTATATAAAATTTAAAATTAACAAATCACCACATTTGTTAATATAAAAACTTTTAAAAAAATTTAAAATAGAAAATTGTAAAAAATATACATGATATATATAAACATTGTTTGGCTTTGGTCATAATGAAATTTTGCATTATTAAAAAAGTTTTCAATTTTTAAAAAATAAAATAGTTTTCACAACTTTTTTCTTTTATAAAAAACTAAAATTAAGGATTAACAGATTTTATAATATTTTAAATTTTAATATAATTTCTTTCATATATGGTATATATCTTTTAGTTTTTTGAATTTTTTAAAAAAACTAATGAGTTTTTTAAATTAATAAAGGTGGTGATTTGTTACCTTTAAATTTTATATAGGTGGTTAAGTGAAAAGAAAATTTATAGTCGTGGTTAAGTGAAAAAGAACACATTATATTGGTGGTTAAACGCAATTTACTCTTTTTTATATTGTGGCCACATTACATTATTCGTAGTTTTATAAGTAATATTTGGCAATTGAATTGAACTGAATTGTCTGAACTGACTTTAAATTAAAGTCAAAAGAATATAGTCTATGCGTGTCACGCAGCACTTGTTCAGAATGGGTACTCAATGTGAGTTTGTAGGTTAAAAGGGAAGAAATCTCAGAACATGGTACTGAAAACATTGGTTACAGAATTTGTATATGCGGTATGGATGGAGAGAAATAGACACATATTCCGCGAACAAACACAAGAGATGAACCGATAGATGGTTCTGGTGAAGCTGTGCAGAAGGCAATCGGGAGATGTATGCAACATCGTAAGCTACACAATGTCCGAAACAAAATTATTTCTTATACTATCTTCGTCCCAAAATGAGCTTATAAGTAGAAATTTATAGATGAAACAAGCAACTGCAGCTAAACCATATCCGTAGCATATATATTTTTAATATATTATTTTATTTAGATTACTAGCGGTCGTACGTCGTTCCGACTGTAATGTGGAAACAGACGCTTGTATCAAGCCTGTGTATTCTGTATAAGTTTAAAAGGACCCGTGTGTTGTGTGTAAATTTAAACTTTTAATTTTTAATGGATCAGACTGGACCCAAGTGGTCTGTGTAAATTTAAAGTCTGTGGGCAAGGGTAAATTGGGCAAGTCATATTAGAGTGATGTTTTTGATTTTTTTTTTCAAATTGATGATCCGACCAGCAAACCGTCCCTATTTTATTATATATACAGATGATCCAAAAAAGACTGGATGATGACTATTATAAAAGAGGTTGAGACCCTCAAGCGCAAGTGGGAGCATTAGCTTCAACTTAACAACGCCGAATATGAAATAGACCCAGCTCAAACTAGGGAAAGGAAACCATCTGAGTAGAAGGTGGTCTACAGTCCTTTAGAATGGTACGTAAAGTCCGGAATTTATGTGCAACATATACTTATTTCATATGAAGAACCGAATCATTTTCTACATTTTTATCCTAAGATATCAATGTTTATTATGAAACAAAGACCACAAACTGTACAACAAGGGTAAGAGACTGCAGAACCCCTTCACGCGATGAAATATGTAAACACAAAGTAATCGCACGAAAACCTCATCCCCATTGTGCTGAAGGATAATAACAGATGTAATCTTTTGGTATCCATCTTAAAGTTTGTTGTCCTAATCTATACCATGTTCACACACACAATTCCTTTCTTAGAAGGGTTAATTATCGGAAACCACTTGTAAAATATGAATATTTTCGATAGTCACCTGTAAAATATGATATTACCAATAGTCACTCATTAAAATATTTTTATCAATAACCACTCATATAAAAATAATCAGTTCAATAAACACCCACTCATCGACAATTTGTTCAATAAAAAATAACAAATAAAATTATTTAATTATGTTAAAATTCATAGACGTTCAAAACAATAATTGAAAATTATTAAATAATTTTTTATATTTTTGTTAAACTTTTATGCTAAATTTTAGTAAAATTTTGAAATATCAAATTAAATTTATACAAAAATATTCTTAAGGCATATTTTTTTTTGTTAAATATGAAACTAAATGGGTGGCTTTTTTTATATTTGTTTCATAAAGTTTTGAATGTTTTTGAGTTTCTTTGTTATTTTTTATGAATTATTTTCCAATGGGTGAGTGTTTATTGAACTGGTTATTTTTATATTTGGTGACTATTGGTAAAAAAATATTTTAATTGATGGCTATTGGTAATATCACATTTTACGGATGATTATCGAAAAAACTCGTATTTTACGGATGGTTTCCGGTAATAAACCCTTCTTAAAAATATGTGTCACAATTCATCAAGACTTATATTTCTCTGTCCGAGTTATAAGTATCCCAAACATCAAACCTCTTACGGAAAACAATAAATTGGACTGTGCATCGAGTGTTAGTTGTTTTTCAATCTTCTAAACCAGTCTAATGATTCAGTTTCAATAATCGGAGCAGATATATTCACACTTCATATAATAGAAACACATTTTACTTTTCTTAGAAATATATGTATCACAAGTCATCAAGACTTATTATTCTATGTCCGAGTTATAAGTATCGCAAACATCAAACCTCTTATGGAAAACGACAAATGGTTTTTTCTCCAAACTAAATATTTCTTATCGTGACCGCACAGATTAGATTGTGCATCTAGTGTTAGTTGTTTTTAAATCTTCTAAATCGGTCTAATGATTCAGTTTCAATCATCGGAGCAGAAATATTCACACTGCATATAATAGAAACACATTTTACCTTACTCATTTAATGTTCATGTAATGTCAATATCTAATAAGCTTGGTTCAAAAAATCACTTTCGTAGCCATCCGACTATGATGGTAAGTTTTTACATATATCCAAAATTGAAATGAAACAGTTTCGTACATTAAATGCAATTCAAATTGAAATTGTGTTTCTCAATGTGACAGTTAGGAAGATTCTCATGTACCTTTTTCAATGTTTAACACATGAACATAACGTCATGAGTCACGACCAATTCCAACGTCAACAAACCAAACATAACTGCCCATGCGGGCCAAATAAATGTAAACATAAATACATTTTACATTGCATTTGGTTTCTTAGTGGAGCTTACAGCTTACAACTACGAGCAGCAATGAATCATCATCTTATCCGAATATATGAATGATACAGAAATGATTTTATGGAATTAAATGTTTTGCTTTTGTAACATGCACCATCAAATCTTGAGGTTGTGACTGTTTAGGCAACTCGTGTTGCAGATAGCAAACAACAAGTTCGAATTTGGTCGATAATCACCAAGTCTCAACCACCCGTGTCGTGAATTGAAACGATCAGAGACAAATCATAACCTAAATGACATCATTTTCTCAACGAGATTAATTTTGTACATTGACTCCTCATACAAAATTATGCGGTGTAAAATTTATTTGATTATATTATTGTGGTGGTCATCTGATGAACATTTGCCATGTTATTGTGTTGTGTGAGTGTTTCCTTCTTCCCACTTAAGTAAGGAGGTGTTCTTTGGTGTACGTCGAGTCATTGAACATGTGTCGCGTGTTAGTGGATGTGCCGTTGAAAGCCTGAGCAAGATAAAGTGTTAATGTATTATGATATCATGTATTAGTGGTATCCATCCGCTCGTCAAAAAAATATATCCTTCCAACTATTTTTAGTAAATACGGAGTATATGAAAACATAATTGAAAATACGTAGGAAGCATCATCGACATAATATGAACAGTTTTAAACGATCGTGGAAAATTCAGACAACATCGGATCATTTAGCCAAATATTCAAATGTGAAAAAACCATGCGTTGTCAAATTTCTCCAGTCGGTCCCCCACACGAAAATCTAAAGCTCGAGTCCGACTACCAACTCAACCAACAATGTCCTAAAAAACACACCTTTTTGTTGGATGAGCGTTGAAACAAAGTTTGGTGGAGTACAATTAAGTCCAGATACTAGCAAGCTACTTTTTTTTATCACACCCTTTTGTTAAAATGGTGTTCTGGTTCATGGGTTGTTGCTATTTTTCAGCTTTGAATTCCCTAACCATTTTTTTTGTTTCCGTCAGTTTAGAAAAAGATCGAATCTTTGCGGATATGATTTGTGCGTTTTTGTATGTCATTTTGTATTTTCTTTGTTTGTTTGGGTAATTTTCTTGTTCTTGTGATCTCGATTGATTGTGAGACTGAAGTCGGTGGTGCGGTCTGTGGGTGTTAATAATGTTATTTACAAGTTGCACGCGAGTTGTTTGTTTTAATGCCTTTGTGAGACTTCGGCTAACTCTATTTAAAGCTGGCTGATTTAGGTTGGAGAAAAACTGCTGGAGACTGTTTTGACTTTGGTACTGCTTCGGTCTTTAAGGGTGCAGAGTATTTGGACTATTGAGTGTTCTGCCTTGGTGGATCAGTTTCGTTACAAATAGTCTGCGCTTACTTGAACTCATTGCTTAAATTGTATTGTGAGCTCCGCAACTGATTTGGTGCTGGCTTGCATCTCTTTTGACTCCAATGTTTGCCATCTTTGTCTCTGGGGTTACTACCTTGATCTTTTTTTCGAATTCATTGATCTTGTGGCTTGTTGGATTGTTTACAATGAGATCTCAGATGCTCTCTGTATGGACTTCGGGTGACGTTTCAAGTTTTTTGATCTCATTGCAGTCGAAAACATGGGACATAGTTAGTCGAATTCAGGTTTCTTTGAGGAGAATGATTCTTAATGGTTCGCAAATTGAGAATTTGGAGGACGAGGGACGATGTTTGCTGGATCTGCCTGAGTTGCCACTACATTTAATTCTCGACCGGCTTTCACCGGAGGGGCTATGCGTGATGGCTTCTGTTTGCACCACCTTGAGAGATGATTGCAGGAGTGATTATTATTGGGAGAAACATTTGAAACAGAAGTGGGGACGGTTATTGTCCGAGGCTGTTTACAAAGAGTGGCAGTGCTATATTGCTGCTTGGAATAAAGCAGTCAGCCTTTCACGTCAAGTGAAGCAAAAAGACTGGTTGTCTTACATTCGCAGTGTTTTGCCTAGCTATATGAGAAAGCCTGATTCAACATGGAGTTGTGAATTTAAGGAGTCTACCATGGGTTTATATCTAGCCCTTGAAAGTGGCAAGTTGTGGTTCCCAGCTCAGGTCTACAACCGTGAGGTAAGATTTCAGAATCACGCATTAACTAATCTTCCCTGATCTCCTATCAGTATTCGGCGTAGGACCGGTATAAATGAAAACGTAAAATATCATTTTTGTTTCTCATATTTTTATTATGGAAGGCGGCAGAATTTTATCTTTTTTTCTATGTTTTAAAAATTTGTGTTTTCCGCAGAGTGGGCATGCTGGATTTATGCTCTCTTGTTATGATGCTAAAATCAGATATGAATCCACCACCGACACCTTCCACGCAAGGTAACCACATGCCTCCGAGTCTCTGACTGAAGAAGACGTAGACATACAATGTCGTAGAAATAAGCAAAACTAATCAATATTGATAACTAATACAATCTTCCCTTCTTCTTTTTTATATTTTAAGCTACGTTATTTTTAACAGTAACCTAAACCTTACCAAAACGATATGTATCAGAAAAGGAACTTGCCTAGTAAATTTGAACAAGATATCATTTGACGGTTGTTTTTAAAAATTTAGATGCTTATGTGACCAAAAAGCTGTGCTTTTGTGTAGATATTCGCCTCATGCGCTGCAGACACAGGAAGAGAACATTGGATGGGGAAGGCTAAGAGCTCCAGTAGTTGACATTCCAGCAAATGCTCTTCATACGTCTGATTGTTTGTCTGATCTGCAGCCAGGAGATCACATAGAAATCCAATGGAGGCGGAATAAGGAGTTCCCTTACGGTATGCTGGAAATTCACATTTCTTCTTCCTGCACATTTTTGCTACATCCTACCTGGACAAACAATATCATGATTCTGATTGAATGCAATGCAGGTTGGTGGTACGGGGTTGTCGGTCATTTGGAAACTTGTGACGGGGTTGAATATCATTGCTGTTGCAGCCAAAGTGGTATGCCTTGAAGACTTATTTTGACAATATGTTCAATGATACAAAATTGGTAGTTGTTACTCTTCCCTTTGGACACTCTCTGATCTGTGCAATGAATTATTTTGTTGAGTTGAACAGACATGGCGGTGTTGGAGTTCAAGCAATATGCTCAAGGCTCACGATGGAGAAAATCATTGGTAAATAGACTCACACATAGAGAAGAAGGCAATACTGTTGATGGGTTTTATGGAGGAATCAGAAAACTACACAACAATGAAGAGATCCACACATGGAAGCTGCTCTACCCCCCTAAAATCATCGAATGATATCAAGACCCTAACTACTGGCAATAACAGATTCAGTCGAATTTCTAGACTAATTAATGTCATCAGAATGCCACCAGATAAGTATGTAACTGGAGAGGCTACAAGCCAAGTCGGTTGTGAAATTCAAATTTTGTGATTGAGGTTTGTTAAGTAATAAGAAAGTCAGTTCGGATACCTGTAACATTCTTGGCAGTTTAGGAAATGCAGTGCATGCTAATTCTAAGTCTAACTTGTGTTTTACAGTTTCAATAGAGACAAGGATGCAGAGAATGTCAGAGAGACAACATTACGGTAGCCACTAATTGAATTACTTAGCTTATATGAAGCATACCGTTTATCTATCTTCTTGTTCATTACCTTACCGTTTGCAATGATATCAG
>JAWWMW010062301.1:0-16480 GCA_035048345.1 Echeveria elegans
GAATGGAATTAGGGTTTTGAAATTGGTGGGATGTGGATATGTAACTGAGGCGGTGAGTGTTAGTGGTGGGAATGAAGAGGATGAGAGTTTTGAAATTGGTGGAATGGTTGGAAGCGGGAAAGGGATGCGGTGGTAGTCGGAGGAAGTGAGGGAAAGGGAAGGAAGGGGATGCGGTGGTAGTCGGGGATGGCCGGATTCCGTTGGCCGGTGGCCGGATTCCGGCGAAGGTGAGATGGGAAAGAAGAGGGGTTCAATTGTATTTTTTTCTTTTTCAATTTGACCCTTAAAATATTTAAAATTACGCATACACATGCTCCACTGTTAATTTAGACAGAAATTAGGTTTTGGGTGGTAACGTGTGAAATTTAGAAAGATATGGATGGTTAAATGTGAAAATTAAAGATACAGGTGGGACTTTAGAAACACCCGGGTGGTTATTTGGAATTAACCCTTTTTTTAATGTATTTTGCCTTGCTAGGGGTTGGTACATGGGGGCATGGTGACTCCTACTAGAAGACCAGTGCTGCTTGGATGGGTCATTACACGAGTCTACGACTAGCAGGAGCAAAAGTACATGTTTCTCCGTGTATCTGAAATCTTATGTTCAGATGAATCAGTGGGAGACCAGTAGGTGGAAATGGTAAGTTTTTAGTCGTCGTGACAAGCCTGTTCGCATTGGAGTAGCCGCGCTGAGTTTTTGATTTGTCATTACTCCGATAAAACAACTTGAGTCTGGGTGCCATTCCAATGAACTACGCTTTTTTTACTTTCTGGAACTTTTAAACTATTTATTGTTGTCTACTTGGTTCCCGCCGCTGCGTGACAGTGTTGGCCCGGAAATGTATACCAAAAATCAAATACTATTGTAAATTCATTTTGAGATAAATATTGCAACTTTCCAAGTGTTTTTTTCCTCTTTCTTTTTCTCAATAATATTCAGTGAAGTCAAAATCAACACAAAATCATTTATTTTAGGTAATGTTATTATTTAGTTTTATGTTTCGTTTGGTTGCGGAGAAAAAGAAGAGAAAAGAAAAAATAAAAAAAAATCGAGTGAAAATGAAAAGTATATTTAATTGTAAGAAAAAAAAAATGCAACCAAAAGGAGCCTTTGAAAAAAAATAGAAAAAAATACTGAGAAGTCGGGTTGAAATAAATGAAAAATAAAATAAAGAAATGAGGATGGATATTAGCTGGCGTGTAGTTAGTGGTGGAGTAAAGAGTATAAATTGCGAGAGCGTCACGCAGACAGACAGCTCACCACAAGCGAGACTCTTCCCCATTCACTCGCCCTCCTTTCGACGCCGATCGCCATGTCCTCCGGTCGCTACATCCCGCTCTCCGATCAGCCACTTCCGCTATCGTCGAGCAAGACAAGTATTATCTCAATTCTCACCTCAAGTTTAATCGTCGCTTTTGATTTGTGTGCCTTTTTTTTTGTTTCTGCGTTGATTGACATCTGATTTTGTGTCTCATATGTGTTTGATGGTGTTATTTTAGTTTTTGTGTGATTCTAGGGCTTGGTGTTGCTTGTACAAGTAAAACTAACTTTGATTGATTTGAAATCGAGATACAGTTTGTTTTGTTTTTTTTGTCTTCGTCTGTGTCTGGATTTTGACTAGTTTTAAAACTGTTTGGTGGTCAAGTATGCGCTGATTCTGTCATTTGTGTGTATTGATGTTGCTTTGGTTAGTGATGTGTAAATCTTTGTTCAGGTATTTGACTGAATTGATTGCGGAGCGTAGTAAGATTTTGCCGTTTATGCCTGTGTTGCCGCAATGCTACCGGCTGCTTAATCAAGGTTTGTATGAGATACCGAGATAGTAGTGTTCATAAATGGTTTTACTATCTATTTATTTATAAGTGTCATGGAACGGATGGTGATAGGAGCATGGGATGTGTCTTTGTGTATTTTGTTTTCACTTTTGGGAACTTCAGTGTATTACTAGCAACTAGAGTTCCATTTCTTGTTAAATGAACCCGGTTTGTGGGTGCATGGCCTACTGTTTTACATTGATGTTCTCAAATTCAGGGTAGATGGATGATCATCAATCATCACCATTCTATGTGGTAGCATTATAATTATTTTGACTTACTGAATTAATTCCTTCTGACATATGGATGATAGGTGTCGTGCGTCCAATTAACACATGACTATTTGGTTAGGAACTCGCTTTAAGTTATAACTTCCGTCTAATTATTGACTTGGTGTGACTCGTTGCGTGAGCCTGTGATTGACTGGAGTACTTGAGATTTGGGAGCTGCTAACTGTCTCTTTTCCTAAAAATTGGTTCTTAACAGAAATTATGCGTGTAACAACACTGTTGGGGAATAGTTCAATTATAGGCCAGGGTGGGATGGATTTTCCTAACCTTTTGGCATCTGGAGGAATACATGCGAATGGAGGAGCCGACATTAACTTATGGGCATCAAGGTTTCAGTCAGAAGTACGGATACTAACTAATGAGACCATTTTCCATTTTAAAGTAACTGTCATGGAAATGCAATTTTTTTGCCCGGTCATACCATAATGACGAGTCCCTAACCTCTTTATATCTCTTTATAGTTTTTCCTGATTGTTTGACTGACCTCGTGGTAACTTATCACCGTGGCTGATGGTCATCTTAACAGAAAATTATGCCCAAATGCGTTGGAGATGTTAGGTCCAATTGAAACATGCTTGTTGTTTTCATATCATACTTTGTTTCATTTTTCCTCAAGTCTGCATACATCATCATAAAATGTATGGTTCAAAAACATGCTTCATATCTTACCACGTTATATTTTCCTGTTAGGTCTAATTGATGGTATGTAGTACAGTATGCACATTTGTCAATGTGAATGTGTTGCAGTCAGCTATTGTAAAGCAGCTGAAACTTCAATGTGTGTTATTTTTTGTGTCTTCACAGTTATTGTTTACAGTATGCACATTTGTCATTGAGAACTGTTGCATGAATGTTATGCCTAATTCATTAGCACATCAATTACGGCTTTCCGCCATTCGTCATTGATTTAATTTTTGTAAGACCAATTTTTCCTTTTATTATCCAGATGTCAGGACTAAGAAAGCCATCGTCCCCAGCTCACAACTGGCTGAGTTCTCAAAGCAGCTCTTCTGGTTTGATTGTGAAAAGGACTGTAAGGGTGGACATTCCCGTTGATCAATATCCCAATGTAAGACTTAAACTGATCCGTCTTTCACTATTATTTTATATATCTTCGTTGCTTCCAGCTTGCTTGACGAATATCATGATACTACAGTTTAACTTTGTTGGGAGGCTCCTTGGCCCGAGAGGGAACTCCCTCAAGCGAGTGGAAGCAAGTACTGAATGTCGAGTCTTGATTCGTGGTCATGGGAGCATAAAAGATCCTGCCAGGGTAACTTGATATATTCTTCGTGTCATTTTCTTGAAACTCTCACAAATCCTCATCTTTTCCTCGGTTGCCAAGGTCTCTCATATGATGTTCTGTATTTTTATTTTCAGGAAGAAATGATGAGAGGAAACCCTGGTTATGAGCACTTAAATGAACCACTTCACCTGCTTGTTGAGGCAGAGCTCCCTGTTGAAATCATTGATACTCGACTTATGCAAGCTAAGGAGATACTAGAAGAGCTTCTCAAGCCCATTGTAAGGCCGTTGCCCTGAACGCAGTATCTGAATTTGTTTTAGTATCGCGTATGTGGCATGATCATCATGCATGCATGCTATTTGTTTGTAGGATGAAGCCCAAGACTTGTACAAGAAGCAGCAGTTAAGGGAGCTGGCACTGCTCAATGGTACACTTCGTGATGAAGGATCCCCCATGTCTGGCTCAGTGTCCCCATTCAATGACAGTCTTGGTTTGAAAAGGGCCAAAACTAGAGTTTAACTGGTGCTCGCCAGTCTTTTGTTGACGCCTCTATCGGCAAGCTGCCATCTCGATGGGACTACACTTATCGTAATTGGCATCACTCTCAATGCCGATACAATGCCCTACTGCTCCAGCCATGTTCGGTGTTGTTGTACTTTCCTAATTGCATGCTTGATGTTAGTGGAGTTTGTCAGTGTGTATGTTGGGCTAGAATATTTACAATACAGTAAATTATGAACAGCTTGGCATGAGCTATGGGGATGGGTTCTGTGAAAGGTGGACCTGATGAAGTGGTTGATTGTTCACAGGGAGTCCAGAGGCGAAAACAAGGAAATGAACGGCCCGTCATTTAAAGCTCGTCTGAATGTGTGATGTATTATGCGGAGGCACCAGATTGTAAGACTTGTGTCATAGCTACAATATATTGTTCGTCCTTTCATTCCATTAATAATATACAAATATGCTCTCAGGCCTCTTTACTGACCTCAATCCGTAAATGTAACGATTCAGGTAATTTTATAGCAAAATTGATGAATATCTATACACGATTTTGCTGTTGCTATAAATTTTGCAAGCAATTTTATTTTCTTCCAAGAATTTCTTTCCATCACAGATTTTTCAATGTACATGTGTATACAAGAACATCCATCCATACATAGCGGTTGTTTCATCATTAACATTTATAACAGTTTTTTTTTTCTACAGAAACATCTACTAATTATTTTCTCTGTTAATCCAAACAGATCCTATCATCCCAGACCAGACCGCCGAAAAAGACTGGACATGGATGGCTGCTGTCGCTGTCGATGCAGCTGCTTGATAACCACACATCTTCTTCTATTATTCATTCGCACAGCTGTATCTGGCTGCCATGCTTGATTTCGCTATGATGTTTCAGTCACTCAGTTACCATAGGAAGTTGACTCTGGATCTTCGGCGTGAGAGCTTCTTCGTCTTGCACCAAGAGCCTTGAAAGGTACTCAGCTGCAACCCCAAAAGAAATATAAAAAACTAAAATCGGAAATCTATGAGGCACGGCACCAACAAAATCATAGGATTTTTTCGGGCGTTAAACTCTGGGATCCTTGGGCAGGCCAGTATTTTAGCAAACGATAGACATTTCTTGCTTTACAAATTTCAAAAGAAAATTGCTACCAAACAGTATTCATCAGTACATCACTAACAATGACTATGCATGTCATGTCCAAATTAACCCAACCGATTCAACTATATATCTCACTAAATTAGTTGCAATAACAGAGAATTCACCTGCTTATAGTGACACAAAAGTCAAAGACTTACACTGCTTATGACCTTGGCACCATACCAAGCAGAATCAGCACCCTTAGGAGGGGGCACAACTGCAATCCCGGTTGCCTCTGGAAGAAGATCATGCAGTCCTTTCTCCAACCTTCCTGAATTTGTGCATAAAAAAGAAGCATATGTGAACAGTGAAATGATACAAGCATGAACCATCAACATAGAAAAGTAAGTTAAAAGTCTGTTCATAAACTTTCCAAAAAAATTGACACTTATAATTGCAGTTCCTTAGCTAGCTGAGGAACAATGATGAATCAACCAAATACTTACTGGCAAGGCCTGGTAAACATGCAGTCCCTCCTGATAAGACAACTGTCTCGTGCCAAGAATCATCAGTGGTAAGCGTAGCATTTTGGCAATGTTCAATGCAGTGAGCCACAGCTTGATGCAATCCCGTAGCTAGCCTGTACACTCATCAATTCGAGCATCGAAAGGAAAAAAAAACTTGAATCACAAATTCAATCTGATTGAAATTTCATGCTATAGTCAGTTATTCACTTTTTCTAAGCAAAACATATTTGAAAACTACTTTCAACTAGTTTGATAATCTATCTATATATTCTAAAAATTCTACTTCAGGATTTTTCACTTGCACAATGTGCCTTATGAAAACAAGATCAGTAAAAGTAATTCGACAATCAAAGTGTTTATAATATAACACTATTAATTCAAATTTCACTCACACAGTTTTCATTCTTCTGCGAAAGTAATATAGCTTATAAATATTATTTTTAATCAGGCACCCTATACTCAGGCAACGTGACCAAAAACTTGAACTTAACACTCCTGCAAGGTGTGGCTGGAATAGAAAATCCCCTGTTTGGAACCTCTCTTTTGAAAGAGTAAGCCAACCTTCTCCCCCAACTTTATATGATGCTTCCGTATTCTTTGATAACTAAGCTTGATAGTCATGAGCCACATAGCTTAAAAGTTGCATTGTGCCTTGGATGTCTCATGGTTCTTGAAAATAGGGTCTGATATTGTAATGTCGTTTCACTTTCACGGCATCATTATTGAGTTAGTGGCTACCAATGTTAAACTGAATCTATCAGAACATATCCATAAAGTTGCATTTATATAATTAATTATTAATCATAGAAAAAAGCCTACTGCATTTTAATCAGTGAAGTAAATTAAATATATCGGAAATCATTTCAAGGTTTTCTATTTATAGAACAACGCTACAAAATGCAACTTTTAACCTACCAGTCCTTTTAGACAAATCATAAAATTTAGTGTTACATACCTAGTGTAGGTAGTTGAAAAGAAATGCCGCGGTCTAGAGTACATTGGGGACTCGATATTTCCAAATTCCTGCAGGAGTAGGTTAAGGGTCAGTGAGAGAACATCCGATACTAAACTACGTTACAAATCCATCAGATCCATGTTTCACAACAAGTGCCAGAATTTCCCCAAAATGATTATCATAAACATCTCACCCGAAAAGTTGCGGACCTGCCAGATGGAGCTGAACACTTGTTCCACTCAAACTTGCAGTATCCCGAACCACCTTACAAACGAAAGACAATGAATTAATAAAAATGATCCGAATGCGCGCAAGGTGTATTAGCTTACAGGTCAATCACTCGACCTCTCAACTAAGAAGGTTGGAGGTTCTAAACCTTGAAGACATTTGCCTTTCAACAGTCACGAAAATGTATCGGACTTGACTAATGTTAGAAACACTTTTTTTGTACAAACAGATTTTCCATAAAAATTCCAGGAGCAACAAAGAACACACCATTCCAGGAACTTGCTCTAGCTGGCCATAGATTTGTTTGAAGAACGCTTCTGGCACCTCGCTATTCGTCGGCCTATATCATCACAACAGCAATTTTCAGTATACTACCGTACGAGTATTTCACCGTAAAGAAAGGTTCAAACGAAGAAGGAGAAACGCTGACCGGAGTGGGAAGCCAGAACGCAACTCAGTTTCGGAGAAAGAGAATATGAAGAGGATAAGGATGGGCCCACAAGTAGAAAATCCACCAACCGATTGTCGGAAACAGCTGCAAAGCCTGGCTGCATCCTTGGGTTCGATCAATTTCAAAATCTCCGTTAATAGATCACTCGGCAAAGCGTCGAGAGCGCCGGCCGACATCGGTCGATGATGATCATCGGTGGAGGCGGAGACACTCGGAACCGATGACGATCGGATCGAATCGAATTAGAGGAAAACAGTCTCCGCAGCAACATCGGTTTGAGTTTGGCGGGGCGGAAGAGGAGAGGAGAGGGACACGTGGCTGAAGCGTCTTCCCGAATGCGAAGTTATACCGGTCAACACGTGCGTGTGGATCAATAATTTTTGGATCCGTATGATCTGTGTAAAATAAAATTTTTAATTTTTGGATCAGGCCGGATCCGTGTATTGTGTGTATATTTAATTTTAATTTTTAATAGACCGGGATGGGTCCGTGTGATTAAAATCCAAAGTTTACCGATTCATTTTTTATTTTTAATTTTCAATTTTTCCGTGTATTCATTCAATGTCATCAAGTTTTCAACATTTCCCTTTACACTCGTAACTTTATTTTTTATTATATAGATTTTTTTGAAATAAATCTGGTAAAATACGGTCAAATACAGATTGTATGACATTGTGTGTAATAAGGGATAGATGGGAGGGGTATTTTCAGGAAACTCTATTTGACTATGTGTGTTTGGGGTGACCTTTAGCGACGGAAATTAGTGATTTAGGGAGAAAAATATGGTTGACTAATGTGTGGTGATGGATTGCTAAACTATTATATATTTACTAGTTGCACTCCCGTCGTCCCGACGGAAATTTTTCGATGTCTTCATTCGATTTAATTAAGCTTTACAACATTTTTTGCTTCATTTATAATTTATAATTTTCAAATTTTCAATTTTCAAATTTATAATTTTTTAAAATTCTTAATTTTATATTTTTTTTTGAAATCTACCTGATCAAATACGATCAAATATAAAAATATAGCCAAATACGATCAGTTGGTCAAATACGGATGAATAGTGATGTATGACATGTAGTGTAAATAAGGAGGTGGGAAGGGGTATTTTTGTCAAAGTCTTATTGCAATGGGTCTTTAGTGAGGAAAATAAGGGAATTAGTGAGGAAAAGTGATTGGTTGGTAAATGTGTGGTGGTGGATTGCTAAACTATTATTATTGGATATCAAATTGAGGTTTTCAGTGAAATGTGAGTTTCAGATAATACTAACGTTTAATTTAGTTTACAGAACTCATAAGATGGAAGACTACAAAATTCAACTTCTAATATATTCACACTGTCCTGAAATATTCTTCTTGTTTGAATTGTGGTATGATTATTACAAAATAATGAGAGTTGAAATAAAATAATAGTAATTGAATGAAGATAAAGTAGGAAAAATAGGTATTGTGAGCTATAAGGCAAGAGAGAAGAAATATGAAAAACTTAAGGGAATAACAGGGAGAACAAATTAGGACAAAGTGAATATCAAATATGTTGAATCTAAATTATAGTAAAATGTATTTATCTACGGAATTAGCAGAACCAGTTGATGTATTTTTCACATGAAGTCTTTCTCATATTTGATTGGAGGCATTTGATCCTATAAGTGATTGTGTGTCCATCCCGATAAACTAACAATACACATATAAAAAAATTATTTACCTCAAAATTCAGAGCTGATCGATTCAATAATTACCGTAACATCCTCAAATTTTGTATTCAAAACTTAACACAGATTTCCACTTCCAGCAAAACTACTTCCCAAGAACTTTCCCAAAGATAAACATATCTTACCTGCTTGCGATTGATTGTATTTATTTTAATCATGGACAGACCGCGTATTAATTGAATAGAAAGATCACAAGTCCAACCAAGCGTGAGACACTCCAACTCTAAAGGAAAATATAATTTATCAAAAGTATCAAATGACATCATTTATTCGAGTGGATACAAATGATTCATCTATACATGCATCTCATTGATCCTCAATTCATTTGCATTCATCAAAAATAATAGCATTGCAAGAGTGCGTGAGTGTGACAGTGATTTATATAGATTGGATTTTTTAAGTTCGTAAAGTAGTATAAGCGATGTGAGATAAATTACGTTTTGAGCCTGAATTATAAAGAACGTTTTGAGTCTGTGTTTATTTTGCGACGTATTTTAATGATTTTATCGATGGTTTTTTTGTTGTTACTATATTTGTAGCGAAGGATATACTCAATAAAAAAATTAAATTAAAAATCAAGCATAAAATATTTAGCATTTTAGGTGAATCAAATGGAGATACAGATAAAAATTTCGTCGGGACGATGGGAGCGCAGCTAATATCTATTCTTATAAAAGATTAGGAAACAGACATAAAACCAAATTTAAAATTACATTACCCTCATTCTTTACCATTAATCATAAATATGCCATTAAAATTAAAGATAACGAGCCCGACCCATTAAATAAAATTTCGAAATTTAAAAATTTAAAATATTAAAAATTAACATTAAAAATAAAAAATTGAAAATTGAAAATTGAAATTAAAACTAAAATTTAAAATATTAGAAATTAATATCAAAAATAAAAAATAAGCGGAAAATATTTAGAATTTTTTAGGTGAATCAAATGGAGACACAGAAACAATTACCGTCGGAACGACGGGAGCGCAGCTAGTCTATTCTTATAAAAGAATAGAGAAAAAGGTTGTAAAACCAAACATAAAATGACAAAATTACCCTTCATTAAACAAAAAAAATGACTTGACTATCCATTATCCATCTCTTCACCATTAATTACAAATATGTCATTAAAATTAAAGATAACGGGTCTGATCCGGCCCATTAAATAAAACTAAAAATTAAAAATATTACAAAATTGAAAATTAAATGTTAAATTAAATATTAAAAATAAAAATTAAACGGAAAATATTTAATGGTGAATTATATGGATACAGATAAAATTCTCGTCGGAACGACAGGAAGTGCAGCTAATATATATCTATATCTATATATATAAAAGAATACAACCATCAACCATTTACCAACCACCCACTTTCCCTCACTAATTCCCTTATTTTCCTCACTAAAGCTTCAAAACAATAAGACTTTGACAACAATGTCCCTCCCCACCCTCCTTATTTACACTACATGTCATCCATCACTATTCATCTGTATTTGACCAATTGATCATATTAGTTGTATTTGACTGTATTGATCAGGTAGATTTCAAAAAAAAATTAAAAAATTATAAATTATAAATTATAAATGGAACGAAAAACATTGTAAAGCTTAATTAAATAGAATGAAGACACCGAAAAATTTCCGTCGGGACGACGGGAGTGCAACTAGTATATAATAGAATACATGTCCACCATCAACACTTTTGAAAGCCCCATTATGCCCTTCCCTTCCTTTTTAATTACAAACCACACGGGCCCAGCCCAAATCATTAAAAATTAATAGTTAAAAATTAAAAGTTAAAAATTACACAGATCATACATGTCCGTTTAAATTTATACAGACCACACGGGCCCAGCCCGACCCATTAAAAATTAAATTTTAAATTTTAACCACACGGTCCCGGCCCATTAAAAATTAAATTTTATATTTACACATACCACACGGACCCGTTTAAATTTTTCAAAGAAATACACGGGCCCAGTTCGGCCCATTAAAAATTTAAATTTTCACTGATCACACGGGCCCGTTTAAAATTTCACATAACACAAGGGTCCAACCCGACCCATAAAAAATTAAAAATTCTAAATTCTAAATTACACGGACCACACGGGCCCAAAATTGATCGATCGAATCCCTCCCGTATTTGACCAGTTCAATTACACATTCAGGACGGTGCATTCCGTCGAAACGACGGGCTGTACGCTAGTATATAAATGATTATTTATACGTGTTGATGCTCCTCATTGAACTGTCTATAACAAGAAATAACCGAGAGTGTGATCAACAAATAAATTTTGATTGAATTCAATATCGTGTCTCGCAGAGAAGAAAAAGTCAACATTGACCACCAAACCAAACCCAACAAACAAGCACAATCGTCTCGTCTCATCTCATGGCCCTCGTCTTCCTCTCTTCTTCCTCCCATCTGCTACAACACTTCCTCCTCCGAATTCACATCATTCAACCATCTCCAAATTAATATATTCACCAGCAATATCAATTTCAACCATTCCCCAGAAATGGGTCTTTGCTTCTCCGCCACCAAAATCAGCGGCGCCTCCAGCAACCACCGCCGACACCCTCCTCCTCCTCCGACCAACAATACCCAGAAACAATCGACGTCGACAGCACCAACAAGGAATAATAATAATAACAACAATAAGAGGGATGGTGGGGGAGGGAGAGTGACGGTGGCGTGTGGAAAAAGGACGGATTTTGGGTATTTGAAGAATTTTGATGAGAGGTATAAGATTGGGAAATTGTTAGGGCATGGTCAGTTTGGATATACGTATGTTGCTGTTGATAGGAATAATGGAGATCGTGTTGCTGTTAAGAGGATTGATAAGAGCAAGGTATTTCTATCTGATATTGCCTGCTTCTCAGTTTCAATTTTCAATACATAATTCTGCAACTTTTTGGTTTTCTTGAATTACTAGGCCTTTATAAGTCAATTTTCATTCGAAGAATCCAGCTTTATTGGGTGTAAATCAGGTTGCATTTTTTAGGTTTTGATCTTGGCTGTAGTTTTCCAATTTTTTCGGTTGTCGCTGCCTGGGAATCTAGGATTTCCCCCCCTTGTTTAATTCGTATTGTGGATTAACATTTTTCTTCATTTGAGGAAATTGGTGAGTGGTTTTTTTAGTACAAGTCAGTTGATTAGGAACTAGAAAGTGCCTTTGTTTGTAATTAGTGGGACGTTTGGAATCTTGGTTGGCTGTGCTAGTAGGACTATGAGCAGGTTAAAGTTGTTGATTTAAGTGATATTGTGAGGCGTTTTGAAAGGGAGGAAAATCATGGTCATGGGCTTTATATGGTTCTTAGTGTTCGTGCATCAAGGTTCAAATCAGCTGGCAACGGAAAATATGTTTATAGTTTCGGTGAATTCAGAATAAAAGCCTAATTTTCACAAGATATTTATACAGATGATTCTTCCGATCGCTGTAGAGGATGTTAAACGAGAGGTTAAAATACTGCAAGCGTTAACAGGGCATGAAAATGTTGTTCGATTTTATAATGCCTTTGAAGATGAAAACTATGTCTACATCGCAATGGAGTAAGTTCTATTCATTGTATCGTCTTGCTCTTGCTAAGCACCTAAGTTTGGCCACGTCTGGTGGTCAAAGTTTCTTATTTGATTGCTTGGTTCTTCAGGTTGTGCGAAGGAGGTGAACTGTTGGATAGAATATTGGCCAAGTAAGCCTTCTTAGCCTTGGTCAAGTAGCGTGCATAAGTATTTAGCTTATTTTTATTATTGTAAATTTATTCTTATCATCATTCCTTTTTCTGTTCGCCCTTTTGACAGAAAAGACAGTCGATACACTGAGAAGGATGCAGCGATTATTGTAAGGCAGATGCTTAAAGTTGCAGCTCAGTGTCATTTACATGGTCTCGTACATCGGGACATGAAACCAGAGGTATAGTCATGTTCGCATGGTAATGGTATATGTGCGTTCCTCGAAGCAGCCACCTGATAAAATTTGTTTGTTTTTTTCAGAATTTTCTCTTTAAATCCACAAAAGAAGACTCTCCACTAAAAGCAACTGATTTTGGCTTGTCAGATTTTATAAGACCTGGTTTGTGACAACCTTATGTCTTAATTTTATAAGTCACAAATTTATTATTTGTTTATTATGTGGGTGACTGATAAACATTCTGTATACCCTGGATTAATTTTGGTTCTACAAAAATCTTCAGGAAAGAAGTTTCACGACATTGTTGGGAGTGCCTATTACGTTGCCCCTGAGGTATTAAAAAGGAAATCCGGTCCTGAATCCGATGTTTGGAGCATTGGTGTCATTACGTATATATTGTTGTGCGGGAGACGCCCTTTCTGGGACAAGACAGAGGACGGCATATTCAAAGAGGTATTCTGCTTGTACATATAATTCTCAAAATATGCATTTATATGCATGGGCACGGCAGAAGCTTACTGAATGACATGTATAGGTCATCAGAAACAAACCTGATTTCCGTCGTAAACCTTGGGCAAATATAAGCAGCAGTGCGAAGGATTTTGTAAAAAAGTTGCTTGTGAAAGATCCCCGTGCAAGACTTACAGCTGCTCAAGCCTTGTGTATGTTGTTCTCTCTTAAAACATAAAATTCTCAGCTACTATAGTTTGCTCTTCGCTGTAAGCATTTGCGACTTTTATGCCTATAATTTTATTTAAACTGCAGCACATTCATGGGTTCGAGAAGGAGGGAGTGCCTCTGAAATTCCCGTTGATATATCTGTTTTAAATAACATGCGGCAATTTGTAATGTACAGTCGCATCAAACAGATTGCACTACGGGTATGAAGTTTCATTCGGCTACGAGTAATCGTCTTGAAATTTATCTTTAGAAAAAAAAGAAGAAGCTCATTTATGCGGTTGGAGGTTTTGCGCAGGCCTTGGCAAGCACACTTAATGAGGAGGAGATAGCTGATCTTCGAGATCAATTTGATGCCATTGATGTTGATAGAAATGGTTCTATTAGTCTCGAGGAAATGAGACAAGTACTAATCCTTTTGACTGTTTTGATGTAATGCGGTTACTTGTTTGTTAATCCAAGTTCTCTTCTGCAGGCACTTGCTAAAGACCTTCCTTGGAAGTTGAAAGAATCTCGTGTGTTAGAAATTCTTCAAGCGGTATGAATATAGCAGACCCATGCTTCCCGGTTTATATATTTCTGAACAAAGTTAACTTTTTTTTTTGTGTTTGTGCAGATTGACAGCAACACCGATGGCCTGGTAGATTTCACAGAGTTCGTTGCAGCAACTCTCCATGTGCATCAATTGGAAGAGCATAATTCTGACTTATGGCATCAGCGTTCTCAGGCTGCTTTTGAGAAATTTGATGTAGACAGGGACGGGTTCATCACCCCTGAGGAACTCAAATTGGTAAGCTACGGCTGCCGACACAATTAAAATTTTTGTTTTGTCAGGCATGCATATCTTAAATGCTAGTCTTGATTAACACAAGTAGACCACGGCTCACTGCTCATCTGTTTGGACCATACTGGACTAATTTTAATGATTTTCCACAGCACACAGGTTTGAAAGGGTCCATCGACTCACTTCTTGAAGAAGCAGATATTGACAGAGATGGAAAAATCAGCTTACAAGAATTTCGGAAATTATTAAGGACAGCCAGTATCAGTCCGCGGGGCCATCAACATGCCACCTCAAGTGCCTACTCTTAAAACGGCCTCCAAGTTTCAACGTTTGCACCAAAAAGAGAGGCAGCCAGTTTGCATTTCTTTTCTGCAACACTAAATGGCTTTTGAAAGAAAAGGAACACCGAGTGTCATCATTATTCATTAGTGTGTTGCAGAACCGATTCAAATTGGTGTCATGAAGCCATAATGTACATATCGCCTTTGCCAGTGTTGAAGTATGCTAATCTATACTATACATTGTGTCCTTACATCTCTCGCGACAAACGCAATGTTTTTTTCTTTCTTTCAAGGTTTGAAAGGGTCCATCGACAAACGCAATGTTCAACGAGGTGACTGAAACACTGAGCAATGAAATAAACACCAAGGGTTAGTACTGCAGTTAATAGATACTGATTGAACTTGTCGTATACACGCATCGCTACATTGCTGAAACTTGCACCATCAGCTTCCACACTGATGGTAAAGACAAAGGATGGAAGCTAAGAGAAGGTAGACAATGGACGACAGGGAGTTCATCTTTGTTATGATAGAGAATACGATTTGATTTATTTATAAAATGCGAATAAGGGTTACGACAGATCCGTGATCAATACGAAGGAAACCGTATCATAATCTGATAGCTAGATAATAAAATTAATAAAATTTTGCAGAAAACTAATCATACAATACACTCATTTGCCATAAACTACTCTTATATATTTTTTCCAAAGTCACACCTTAAAAATTTCTACTTTCAATGTACTTACACCCTCTATCGATCTCAAGTTAATTTCGAACACACCTCATCTCACACATCAAGTATTCAAATAATGCCGCTTCTGAGAGAATATCCGCTTGATCGATTACCGAACCGAAGGGTTTGTCGAGAATGAATTTAGATGCATCATTCTTGAATAACTAATAAGTGGAATGATTTCGAAAATGATTTGGGATGAAAAGTGGATCGAAAATCTATTTCAAACGCAAATTGGTCAAAAATTGGCCGAAAATTGAAAGAGGGTGTGGCATTGAAAATAATTTTTTAAGGATGTGACTGAACAAAAAAAATATTGCATGAATGATCAGTTTATGGATAATTTTTTCTAATTAACCAAAGAAGAAGGAAGTTTTGTGAGGTTGTTGTTTGAGATCCTATCCCAATATAAAATAGTAGCAGATCGGGTGCAACGTTTTCTCTTTTGTATCCAAACTAACGGCGTTAAGGTATCGGCTGCGCGGCTGATTTGTCCGACATTCGTTCCTGATTTCTATTCCTTACTTCTGCGCGATTGCTTGCTAAATTAAAGTCTGCGCTCGTTTGAGACTAAGGCCTCGTTTGGTTACGGGGAAAAGGAGAGGAGATGAAAGAAAAAAATTAAAGAAAAATTTTGAGTGAAAATGAAATGTGTGTTTGATTGTAAGGAAAAAAAATGAAAAAATAGGCAAAATGAGATCAATTTTCCTTACAACTTTCTCATGGAAAAATCATTTTTTAAAATTTTTATTTTCGATAATGGTTAATACGGGTATACAATTATACAAGATATCAAATAATCTAATACCTAAACATCGATTAATGCACGTGATCAATTTTAAAATTTAAAATTTAAAATTTAAGAATAGAAATAAAAATATAGATTTTAATTTTAAAATTTTATTTTAGTTTTTAAGTTTTAGTTTTATTTTTTTTGATTGAATGTGGAATCAATAGTACAAAAACACCTTTGTCCAGGATACAATATTATAGTACATAACAGACAATTGAAGCTCAGGCCAAACGACATCTCCACAACCATTACTCAACGCACAAGCGAAAGTGACTAGCAATCTTAAATCTAGCACCGCCACAATGGGACGGTGACTAAGACAACCAAACCAAGTACGAAATAAAAACTTCATCACTAAGTGGGAAGAAATGACAAACACTCCCTCACAATTATGTGAGAAGAAATACAATGACAACATGACTAAATAAAACATAGATAAAATTATTGAGCCAGCCGTGTTAATAAAACTGCCCGAAATTGAAAC
>JAWWMW010062309.1:0-16478 GCA_035048345.1 Echeveria elegans
AGTAGGAAAAAGAGTGTATTGAGAGAGAAAAATGATTGTGTGAGTGAAAAAATAATGTAAAAATAAGAAAGTGAATAATAATAAAATAAGAAAGAGAGTGTATTGAGAGAAGAAATAATTATGTGAGTGATAGAATAATGTAAAAGTAGGAAAATGATTAGTAATAAAGTAAGAAAGAGAGTGTATTGAGAGAGAAAAAGATGAAAAATAATTACTATAAAAGGAAATAGGAAGAACATAAGAAGACGTCCAAAACAAAAATAGAAAGAATAAAAGAGGACAGAGAAAGTAACTCATGGTAACGGTAGTAACATGCCGACTAGTTTTAATTTATTATATTTTGAACATCAGTATTATGTGAAATGAGTTATGGCCGAATGATTGTCACGTGAAACTTGCACAAAGAAGGTCAAATAAGTTTCCGGAGTAGCACTACCTTGCATAAGAAAAAGCAAGAGTACTCTATATCTATATATATAAAAGAATTCAGTTCACCACTATACATATAGTGACGAAAAAAACTATTAATTTCGTTGCTAAAAATAGTTGGAGAATAAGACAAAAAAGAATAAGACAAAAAAATTAAAAATTAAAAAAAAACCATAGGTATTAATTTAAAATTTAAAATTATGCAGAATACATTGTTAAATTTGAGGGGTATCGAATGAAGCTATCAGAATAAAAAAATCCTAAAAAGTAAAAAAAATAAAACTAAAGTAGTAAACGTTGGGAATAATATGAAAAATCGAACAGAGATATAAATAAAAATATATGTTCATGTCGCAGTCTCGTCGGAACGATGGACTCACCTCTAGTGCTTTATATATATATATATACACACGGAGTATATAAAATGGCATATAACCTGAATGGCCATTTAAATGTTAAAAAGATCAAACTTTATTTCATTTGTAATTTGTCCATTCATTATATATTTCATATTGTAGTTGTTGTTATTGTATATATAGCCAGGGTGGCTGTTGGTGGGCAGGCCCGGCTGCAGCTGGGTGGCTTTTGTCCAAAAAAATACTAAGTATGGTGAAATTCGAACATGATTCGCTATCCCTACTTAACTACTCAATCTCGCCCACTAATTTACACTATCACAATGTTTCATTCTTCAAAGTTAAGTAGATATATACAAAATGTTTGCCTACTAATTCTCCAAAAGAACATGTGGATTATGGAGTAATACTATTTGAAGCAAAAGATGCATGAAATGCAACTGTGTGCAGATACTTAAAGTCCTTTAGTGTTACGTATATGATATAAATATTTTTCTATCTAACCTTAAACACTGAAAATACATTTTGTTTGAAACTATTTAGTTGAGACAAAATTGAATATACCATTTATATTCAATCATACCAAACCTTAGATGAATTTATAATATGTATGCAATTTATGTATAAATGTTATTAAATATATTGTTACGAATGTCTTCAATTAATCCAATTTTTACTTTGAAATTTGGCTTGTCTAGTTCGAATTTTTTTAAATGAAATTAAATGTTATGGTTTATAAATATCTTAAAGTTAAATTTGATTATAAATTCAAAGTCACGTGTAAAAAAGAATGAAAAAAACTATATAATATATAATAGAATAGAGTGAACGGACTTTCAAAATATGAACTACCCATTTTGCCCCTACCTTTAAATTTTTTAAATTTATTCTTACACAAACCACACGGGCCCAGTCCGGCCCATTAAAAATTAAAAATTAAAAGTTAATAATTACACAGACCACACGGGATCAGCCCGACTTATTAAAAATTAAATATTAAAAATTCCATTTGATAGGATTTTAACCACACGGGTCCAGCCTGGTCCATTAAAAATTAAAATTTTATATTTACATAGAACACACGGGCCCGTTTAAATCTTTAGAGAAACACACAGGCCCAGCCCGACCCATTAAATTTTTTAATTTATACAGACCACGGGGTCCGTTTAAATTTTCACATAACACAAGGGCCCAACCCGACCCATTAAAAATTAAAATTTTTAAATTTTAAATTACACTGACCATACGGGCCCAAAAATTGATCAATCGAGTCCCGCCATATTTGAACTGTTTGATTGCACATTCAGGACGACGCATCCCCGTCGGGACGACGGGCGGTACGCTAGTATATATATATATATACACAACCCAAGAATGTGACCGTTGTAATTAGCTGCAGTTAAATTAAATAAACAACCCAAGAATGTGACCGTTTTAATTAGGTGCAGTTTAATTTCCTAGCGTGAATCATAAGCAAGTAGTAAACAGCTTGACGATCACGCACCTTTAAAACGCAGGATGGATTGAAAACCCTAATTCTGGGAAGAAGAAAACGGATGAAATGGAAAATAATAGAGAGATGAGTGTGGTATCAAGTTTTCTGGGCCGGCCCATTATTATCTACAAGGTTTATTCGGCTAGACTACGGCCCAATAAAAAGGGCCGGACCCGCTGAGGCTTCTTAATGCTGCTATGCTCTACTGTCTCTGACTCTCTTCAGTTCCTTTCCGATTGAATGTGATATCATCCATATGCTGATCTCAAGCTTCTAGACACACTATAGGTAACTTCAGGCAGAGGCTCAAAACTTGTTGCAAATGGTTTGTTCTCTACTCGTTTATCATTTGTCTCACACCAACACGTACTCCAATAGGTTTGTGCTTCTTAAAACAAACTTTACCCATAGCCATACCCATAGGACTCTGACTGAATGTAAACAACGCAACTTGGACAATCATGTAAATAAATACTACTAGTCTCTTAACATACACTACATTCATGTGGCAAGTTTAAATACCAATTCCAAGCTTTAATACAGGACACACCAACACCATTCTCAAGATTTTAAAACACAACGTAGGAACACCATCCAACTGCTCGAAAGAAGCTGTCTACTCTTCTCTCAAAGCTGCCAGTGTGCCAGCAGCAGCAGCTCGTTCATAATCATCATAATAATCACGATTCTTATGAAACCCCCCAAACAGGAAAAAAAATTGTAAAAGATGTTGGCATACTTGTAAGAATCAGATGACACGGCCTCCTGGAAGCTGGTCACGACTCACGAATACAAGGTACCCAAGATGAGTTGGGAAATCCATGCCTGAAGCTTTTCACAAACAGAAAGTTGGGAAAACTCTTAAAGCACGAGGCATTGAAGAAGGCAGGGGTTTGGAAACCGCGGAAACTTTGCTTGACTGGCTTTAGGAATTAGGCGTGCTCGTGTTTCTTCTCATTTTGTCATAGTTTCTTCAAATACATTACTTATTGACCTATTTGTCGACATGATCAATAGCTTGTGCTAGTGTCTAGATATGCAATCCTAGTGCATTTCACTTAATTTGAGGCTTTCTTGTGGCACACCATACTCTGTCCCTTAGATTTGATTTCAGGCGTGTTCCCGTCCATTTATATGCTTGACAAAAGTTATTACCTACTCTTGTTTTCGCCATTTTCTTTGATTGTTAGGGTCCATAATAAGACATATTTGTCGTGATGTTATAATAATTCTATAGTTGTTCTGTAGGCACCAATTGACGCCTGCTGGTCTGGTGTGAAACATAGCAAGCCTGGAAAGTGACCAAATTGATGTAGGTCTCAAAATGTCTCTATAAAAGCCATCTGATTCTTCAAAAACCCTTCTCCAAATATATCAGACCAACAACTGAAAATAGTGAGAAACTAACACAAGGGTTGGGGGCTTGTGGTGAAATGGAAATATTGCGGACACCAATCTCACGGCTAACGGCCAGTAAACTCATCTTATATCAAGACTGAGAGAGAAACATAATGTGCTGCACTGAAGTATTGCTTTAAAACCCTAGCAACATGGTGAATATAAATATCCAGATTAAGATTGATCCGGAATTGGATTGGGCCGAGGGATGAGGCCCAGCAAACTGTATAGCAATTTGGCAGCTTCACTGTGCTGTGAAAATTCAGCTTTATTTTACAGAAGAAATAGTGGACACAATTCAGGAAAGGAGAACAGACAAGGTGCTGGGAAGCGTCCACACTTGTTCGAGGGGGGAGAAAATATATATGACAATGAGAATTCCGGTTTCTGCAATGTTCATTCTTCTGCCAGTTCTGCTTTGGGCCCAGAAAAATACTCGTGCCTGAATAAGAAATAATTATTAATAATTAGAAACGATGATAGTTGTAGAAAGAACTGTTTTTACAAATAAAAAGGTCGGACAACCCGGCTTTAATATATTTGAGTGAACTTACTTAATCTTGCGGGTGAGCTGATATATTCCTGTTCCAGCCATAGCCATGCTTACGCTAAAGAGATTGAAGTTTTTCTGCAATTCCGAATATGAAAATTTGTTTGACCCAACCTTGTGATTGGGGCACCCCAATTTCAAAGACTAAAATAGGACAAAAACTGAAGTTGCATCACTGGTGATAAACTACCTCAATGCCCTCAAATTCCCTCGTATCCTTATTACAAAGTAACAGCAACTGCCATAAATCTTACGCTATTCCATTCCATCATTACTTCCATGTCATCCCTAGCTGTCCTAACAATACTTTACCCAGAAAAAAGTAACCATTTCACAAGACGACACTCCGATCAATGTAGAATGGTAAGCAGCTTACCGGTATAACTACCAAACTGTAGCGGGACCAGATAAGTCCAGTGGCCGTAACAGCTGGTGACATTAAAAAAAAACAAATTAGAAAATACAGATCTGATGAGTATGGCAAACATGAAATATCTATGCGGCCTAAACTTCAAATGTCCATTATGCCGCCATGAGTGCAACTCTAAATTCGTCTACACCGCATATGACATAGAATAGACATATATATTTGAGATAAGTTGTACAATACTTATTTGCTGCGGCAGAGAAATCTTCTCTGGAGGTTTTGAAAAGTCAGCTATATTGGCAATACTGATTCCCCATTTAAATGTAGGTGCCCAGAAGTGAACTGAAACATTTACCACAATTTAGCCAAACTGAAAACTAACAGAAACTTTTTCCAGTATACAAAGCAACAAACGATCCCAAGAAGGACAGGCAAACTACAACAAATCACTTCGAGCATAACAGTCCAATAAATACATGAAAATAACTCTCAAGTCAAAATTTCTTTTCACGATCCAACTCTTAAACAGTATGATTCAGGCAATTAGTTGAACACATTCCATTTCCAAACAAAAGTCTGAACAAATAATAAACTCCAAATAAATAATAAGGAAACTTGAGCGCCAAAGAGGCATGTTATACTACTAACCACATCAACGTTTACAAGAAGCATCATTTTCAGTAAATGAACAACGGAAAAATCAGCAAATGAATGGATGAGTGATGGCGAGCACAGCAGACCAAACTGAAACAAACTACTACAATCGCTCATATCTTCTAAAATCAACTTCAATCTTTTTTATACAATTTCTCGCATTTTGAGTTTACCTCCAAATTAAATATGCCGTAGGTACTAACTAGTATATATATAAAATCTCAATTCTTCATAATCAAATCAAATTACAACAAAACCAAACCAAATTCAGAAATCGTATCCACCAAACGAGACGCGATCGAGCGACGATCAGTTAAGAAAGATGCTCACTGGTTTTCAGTCCGGCCGGATGGTTCCATAGCGCTTGGAGCTTCGAAGTCGCCATTGACTTTGTTGGAGTCCCCCCGATGACGAGGTCAATTAGTTATATACCCAGAGCCAAAACGACCGGTCCGACCGAGAAACTCAGCGGTTTAACTCGTTCGAATTGGTCTGAGTCACATAGACACTAACCTCTTTGATCGATGTAGAGAGGAGAGATGGTATTGGAAATTTGGAATCCTTATTTTTCAAATTATGAATGCTAACGGTAGTTTTACATGACTTGTTTACACTGTGTAATATGCTGCTCTCACACATCAAACTGTGTGAATTCATGTCTTAGTTTTTGCATCTAATACCTATTTTTACTTGTATAATTCACGCATCTCATCTCTGTGTCAGTTCAGTTTCTGTAAAAGAGTAGTTTTGTTCGGGTTGATTCATTTTATTGTTGCCAAACTTTGTACAGATAATGGTATATTTTTTCGCAGCCGACCCAAGTCAGGTTGATTTGGAGGCTATCGCTAAAACAGAACGTCAGCGACTGGAGGATATGCGGAAAAGTAAAGGCTTGCAGGTTGCAGGTTGCATACCCTGTGTTGCTTGTGACCAGGGATTTACAGATTTTAATGTCAAACTTTATATACAAGGGTTTGTTCTCAGGCGTGATATCGGATAGTGCATGATCAGGAGAATATAATCAAGTTCCAAATACCTCCAACCTGTGACATCCCCAGATTAATTGCAAATATTGTTTCAAATTTGGGAGTTACGGTGGAGAGGATCGTGGTGGTGCTGCAGATATGAGGTTGCTTGCGTGCTTGGGATAGGTTGGTCCACACATCATTCTAAATTTCCTCTCCAGTGTTTCTTTGTTGTGTAACAGATTATGGTTTTCGTATTAGGAAATGTGTAGTAGAATGTTGGCTTTTTGATTGAGTGGACCTGTGTTATTTTAGGCGCTGTTGCGTGGACAGTCCAAAAGATAATAAGCAAATATCAGGAGTTTTGGGCAAGCCGGATGATCCTAAACATTCTTGATGTGCATTCTCTTATTTCAATCGCTTATTAGTGCTGATAAAGAATTAATCATCCTTTTACATATCCGTTTTTGTACATACTTCGATTCGTGATTTTGTCTTATATAAACGAAATTGAGTTCATTAAGAAAGGGAGTTTCAGTCAGAAGGAGGTCGAAGCACTGGATTGGTGAAAGTAAAGGACCTGACAGACGAGCAAAGAAAGAAAATGGAAGAATGCCATCTGTGGAAAAAGGCTATTCAAATAACTGAGTCCCTGGGACTGGGAGTTAGAGTTTAAGGACTTGATGATGAGTTATTTCTAAGACAGATACTACATACGGAAATATTGCTGGATACGATGATCCAAAGCCGGTAAGTGAGCAACCGTTTCTTTTGTTTTACTTCCTGGATGCCACTACATTTTGATGATATTATTTTCTGTTTTCATCCCCTCCCAAACATAAGCAATTTGTCCTTAGAACACATATGTATCATGATTTTAATTTTTAACCTATACGATCTCATTCACAAAAGTTGGGAAGATGTATTTAGTGGCGAATTTTATTATCTTGTGGACTTATGATATCCTGCACATTGGATGTGATGTAGTTCTTCTGTTTTGTTTTGCTAATAGTGAAATACTTACCCCGTTTGGTTGCGGGAAAAAAAGTGAGGAAAGAAAAATTTAAAGAAAAATGATTTTCCATGAAAAAGTTGTAAGGAAAATTTGATCTCAATTTGCCTATTTTTTGCATTTTCCCATCTTACAACCAAACACAAAATTTCATTTTCACTTAAAATTTTCCTTTCCTCACTTTTTTTCCCGCAACCAAACAGAGCCTTATGTTATATTCATTTTCCCTCAAAATTTTCTTTAATCCAATATATTTTTCACGAACTAAATTCTGCATAAATTACATTGGTGGATCCATCACATAGTTATCATATGTTGATGTGGATTTTCTCAACTATAAATTTATTTACTCGATGCGCAATCAAAGAATAACTACACAATTTTATTTTCGCAAAAAAGGACCCAAAAAATCTCTTAGCTCAAACAATTAATAATTATAATAATTATTTTGATAATAAATCCAAAACCGCAACTCACTCGCAGCTTGATTTTTATTTAATAAAACAGGAAGTTTAGATAAGACTCTGACAATAATTAAGAAGCGTAGGAGCCAAAGCGTCTACTTTTAAATGACCATATTACCCTCGTCATTTTCTCTTCGCCACCGCTTCATTGTCCGAATACATTTTTTTTTTCGCTTCAGACGAATTCAAACATGTCGTGTTCGGTCGCAAGCAATGCCAGCGTTTGATCAACTGTTTGCCCTCACAACTAATCAGGCTCGTCTGGGATCCGTTTATGCTTGAATCGTTTTACCACTTTTTTGATTTGTTAGGTAAGAATTGTTGCTGTTTGTAAAGTGTCAAAATTGAAACTGAATTGAGTGTTGGTTTGCTGTTTTTGATGGATTTTGGATCCATATTGGGTTGATTCGGACGTGGGTTTAGTGGGTTTGATTCCGAGTTTGCTTTGATGGGGATTTTGTTTTTTGTAGATGCAAACTAGGTGTTTGCTTAATTGCCGTAGTTTGGAATTGATTTTACTGTAATCATTACGTTATAGGTACTGGTTAATGTGAGAGTTTTGGAAATGGATTTAGCGTTTTGTGCACTGTACAAATTGGATGCTGCGCGGAATAGTTAAATGGAATTTGAGTTTTAGTACATCTGTAAATGGAAGCTAATTCCTCAAACTGATTCTGGAAACTTTATTAATCAGTTTGGTTTTGTTTCGTCATGGAAACTGTTGCTACTTTCTTTGTGTTCAAACAAATTTGAGTTTATTGAAAAGGATTTTGTGTTCTTTTATCGATAGTGCTTACTGCTTTTGGTAGAGGTAGTAGTACTATATAGACGTACTTGACTTCTTACGTTTTGAGTTTATGCCTAAAATGTGATCTTCTACTCATCCTTACTGTGGTATGCTTGCATGGTGATGGACATATGGAATGGTTGCGCAGGATATTTAAATAAATTTGTATCTGACTCCTTGCATTAACTGTGCCCTTGCGCTAGAGAAGTGCTGTCTTCATGTTCATGGATACCACTGCCCTGATGCAATTTGTCTTTTCCTTAGTGTCTACTGTTAATAATTATGAAGAGATTGTATAAACATTTAATCTTGTTTTGCAGCGGCGGAAAGGAGAGCGAAGTACATAGAAAAATGTCCGAAGTTCATCAGTTTATGCGAAAAGGTCATGGGCTTGATCTGGATCTTAATCTCCCTCCCTCCCCTGAAGCATGTTTATCCGACTGTCAGTCAACTGGAAATGACTCATCAGGTGTGATATTTGCTCCCGTTTCCGTAATGAAATCGCATCATAGATGTTTAATTCTTATCGACATTGCATCCGTTATTGCATGCTGCAAAAGTGCAAATCGTCAAATAAGTAGTGGCATGAATTAAAAATGATCAACTGGTCAGAGTGAACCTACTTCCTGCGTGTTGCATCACTGCCTGTGAAGTAATTTCCTAAATGATATCTAATGTGATGTATTTATTGCTGCGTGGCCGCTGCAGATTCTGTGAGTGAGAGCAAGAGAGCAGAATCTAAAGTAGCGTCCAAGATTCAACTTGAAGATCTTGCACAGTATTTTGATCTACCAATCAAGGAGGCTTCAAAACATTTGAAAGTTGGTTTAACTGCACTGAAAAAGAAATGCAGGGAGTTTGGGATTCCCCGTTGGCCACATAGGAAACTCAAATGTCTTGATGGCCTGATCAATACACTTGAGGTTCTTCCTCATTTACTGTTTTCTATTTTTTTTTTAATATCCTTTTGTCCAGTATTACTCGATACAGTAATATTTAAATCTCATGTGGTTTCTACATCTGAGTGTAGGAAGAAGTTGAACGGCAACTCCAAGACAACACAGACGTGGCAATAGCAATGGCTAACTGGAAAAGAATGTTGGAAAGTGAAAAGGGTACATTGAAAAGAAAACCATTTATGGAATTGCAAGGTGAGACCAAGAGGTTAAGGCAGGATGTTTACAAGAGAAGGTTTTTAGCTAGAACGTGTAAGAGTTAGTTCAGGTTTAAGGTTGCAGTGTACTGCAAATAATACAAGCAAGATGTTGTTGTATTACTTATATCTCCAGTTTCCTTGGTAAGTCTCCAGGATATAAAATTACAAGTCAACTACGGTTCAAGCACTAGATTTCATCTTAAATTTTGTCTTAGAGCTATATACGTTACTAGGGCTGTTTTTTTCTTATTGAAAACTGTTCGTGTATAAGGTTCAAACATTTTTCCTCTTCATTATCTTATGGCAGAAGTTCAACCTTTGAAAAGCTATCCTCTACAATCTTTCTAGTTCTTTGTTGTGTACTTTTTGAGTTATGAAGTTGTGTAAAGTCAGCCAATGCCTTGCTTTTCAACCAAAAGGAAAATTTGAAAATGAGTATGGAAATGAACAACTCTTATGTACAGCAAGAAAATAAGTGGGAGGCTTCATTTCAAACTACAGAAATATGGAGAATCAATACTAAGAATTCCTATTGGTTTCCAAATCAAACATTTTGAATATTTTGGGTCAAATCAATCTCAAAAAGAATCAATAAAGTAAGCAAAAAGATGCTGCAAACTTGTCAAATCCAGCAAACCAAAATACTCCATTTCTCAAACATCGCCAATTTCTCCATCGCTTGCTATCTGTCGTTTTGTTTTTGTCTCGAGTCCAGAATTGGGGATTTGGACCAGCAACAACTTTTGCAGCTTGGGGTCACCAAAGATTGAATCTTTCTTGCTTTCCAAACAAACCCTTTTTGGAATTTTGAGTAGTGGTTACAGGAGATGGGGAATTGCTGGGGCTCATCCTCTTTTGAAGATCATTCCAACAACCCTAGCTTTGCTGGAACCTCATCTAAACCATCAACCCTAGGTAAATAGCTATTAGATCTTCAAATTTCAGTTCCAAATTTTTTTATATGTTGATGTTGCTTTATTTAGCAAGTTTGTGAATTTTTTTATTGTTCCTGTGTTTTATAATCTGAGGAATGTTGTCTGAAAAAGAACCAATTTTTAAGATTGTCTTGTTGTTGTAATTCAGCTAATGGGAATATGGACAATGGATTAACCAGCCTTGCAGAGGGTGGCCAAATTATGGATTCTCCAATCTTGAAAGAGTACACATTTGCTGAGTTGAAAGCTGCTACGAAGAATTTCAGGCCTGATACATTGTTGGGTGAGGGAGGGTTTGGGCTGGTTTTTAAGGGTTGGATCGATGAGAAGACGCTGGAACCGACCAAATTCGGCACTGGAATGATGGTGGCTATCAAAAAGTTAAAGCATCAGAGCCAGCAGGGCTTCACCGAGTGGCAAGTAAGGAAATTTCACTTGCATTTTCGTTGAAGATCAGTTACTTGAAATTTTGTGCTTTAGTACTAGTCTTCCAATATTGCAAATAATTTAAGTATCAACTTCTGGCATTGTTGCAGGCGGAGGTAAACTTTCTAGGCACACTTTCGCACCCTAACTTGGTGAAGCTGTTCGGATACTGTTGGGAAGATAAGGAGTTACTTTTAGTTTACGAATATATCCAACGTGGGAGCTTGGAAAACCATTTGTTCCGAAGTAAGTGATGTATGAACATTTTCTCTAGTGTACGGAATTTTTTTTAGTGTACGGAAATTCTTGCTGCGGACAGGTGTGACTGATAATACTTTGACGCAGGGACAACGACCGTAGCCCCACTTCCGTGGGATATACGATTGAAAATAGTCATACGCGCAGCTCGTGGACTGGCTTTCCTGCATACCTCTGATAAACATGTCATTTATAGAGATTTCAAGGCGTCAAATATACTTCTTGATGCTGTAAGTTCCTACTAATAGTCTAATATTAAACTTTTGATTCCCTTAGTCCGCAAAAGTACAGACATTAAAGTTTCAAGCTTTCATTTTCAGAGATCATTGTTTCCAACTTAACTGCATTGTTTCCTTATTCAGTACTAATTTGTGACTCATTCTTCCAGAATTACAATGCTAAGATTTCAGATTTCGGTTTAGCCAAATTCGGACCAGAAGGTGGAGAATCACACGTGACAACACGCATAATGGGGGAGTTACGGCTATGTTGCACCGGAGTACATCGCAACAGGTCATCTATACGTCAAAAGTGATGTCTACGGCTTTGGTGTCGTCCTATTAGAAATCTTAGCAGGCCAAAAGGCACACGATCCAAACCGGCCAAAAGGTCTACAAAGCTTAGTAGATTGGACAAAGTCATATCTCCCTCACAAAAGAAAATTAAAATCCATAATGGATGCGCGAATGGAAGGCCAGTATTCAGGGACAGCAGCATTTCAAGCTGCACAGCTTGCTTTAAAATGTGTTGCAGCAGAACCAAAGTACCGTCCATCCATGCAAGAAGTTCTCGAAGAACTTGAGAAGATTCAGGCATTGGGTAAGATTAAGACTAAAGAACCTAGACATTCAACGACCAGGACTTCTCAGAACCATCAGAGCAAAGAATCTGATCATGTTAGAACTCCGCTCCACTTGAAGTCCAAAACTCCATAGAATACACACACATTGTCTTCTCCTGGAGGATTTACAGAAGCGGCTCAGTTCATGTGTGCATTTTTTTCAGGTCGATATTTTTTTTGAAGGTATATAGCTTTTTCACTTTCATGTTTTGAATCTCATTCTCCAAGATTAGGTATCGCCATGCATTCGTATAAAACTCGTGCTACTTACATCGATCAGATGTAAGAGTGCACAACCATTTGCCTAGCTTATATCTCCCATTGTATTTCAGTTATTTTAGATCAAAACTACTACTAATTAATATTAACATTCAAGAGTTATGTACTTAGTTTAGTTACAAAAATATGTGGCTTTACAAAAAAACAAACATAATTTAAAGGGGTAATTCCAAACAACCACCCGTATGTTAGGGGTGTTTCTAAAGTCTCACCCGTATGATTCTTCCTCACAAATAACCATTAAATTTTTTTCTCAAAGTCACACCCATTTCACCATTCCGGTAAAATTCAGGCAATATTCAAGTTCAAAAACTCACGATACGGGTCCACCACCTCCCTTTGTTGTTTCAAATGTCATTTTCTTATTTATTCCTTCAACATTAATCATCATCGGTATGTATCGATCGATTTAAAAACTACACAAAAACATGTTACTTTGTGTGAAAATAAAAGTTATAAAATATTAAAAAATTAAAAATATTGTGTAATGGATGTGAATTTTACCGGAATAGTGTAATGAATTTGAGTTTTTATCGAAATATTGCTTGAATTCTATCGGAATGGTGAAATGGGCGTGACTTTAGAATTTTTTTTAACATATGGGTGGTTATTTGTGAGGAAAAATCATACGGGTGAGACTTTAGAAACACCATTAACATAAGGGTGGTTATTTGTAATTAACTCAAAAATCTTCCAAAAAACTTTAAAAATTTCCTATAACAACACAGGAAAGAAACCTTGAGACCAGTGTTGTATTTCCAAAGCATGAATAAAAGCCGACAAGGGTAGGAAGTTAAAACAAAACAAGCCACAAGGGCCAAGGCAGTGGAAAATACAACCAGGACCATGTTTAGATAAATGGCAAATTCCAGGGTTGAAAGATACCAACCCAGGCATGGCATAATTTGAGCAGCAATATACGAAACAGAGAAACCAAACACAGTTTTCACAGACACCAGGATGACCTATATGGCATTCAGCATTCATAAAAACGTTGTCTAAATCACTTTATCGACACCAACGGTAGCAGTTTGAAAACCAACCATCTGTAGCAGTTTGAAAAGCAACATACAGGGAATGTAATTTCTTGAAAGAGTCCCTACATGTAGTACATGTATTAGCCCCTTTGACTTGCATCATTACGACTCAAGGGAAAAGAGGAAAATTAACTCGGGAGTATTCCGCCTTGTGACAGAGGCTTTTATAAAATAACCTCAGGGAAAATATCAGTACTGCGAAACGAAAGAACAATGCCAACAGATGAGGACTTAACAAAAAGAAGCGCGCAAGTGGCATTCTGGCTCAAACAAATAATGAAGAAAAGATGAAAGTGTGATTAACAAACCTTTAAATGAAATAAAGGGATGCCGAGTGGAAACAATATATATTCAAAAATACAAAAAATCATACACAGAAGAAACCCATTTCTGATAACAATAGTATGAAATCTCAGAATCCATGTAACCGTAATTAATAAAGTAGATGAACAATCCAACAAAAGGTAAACGGCTTCTGAAATGAGAAGGCAAAAAGAAAATAAAACAAAGATTTATAAAACTGAAAGCAAACATTCTTTGAGGGGCCATATGCAAATTGCTTGATAGCCCACTCACCACTGAAGCTGGCATAGAAAGCATAAATCTCATTGTTTCCCACATTTATGGATGAGGATTTCCCGGTGTTGCTTGTATATCAAACTCAGTACTCACCTATCTGCAAAAATGGAACTCAAAATAATGTGAAAAAGAAATCATTGAGACAATAGTTGTGTTCAAAAATTAAACCCATAAGTTGAAAATCAAGAAACTCACAAACAGCTCAATATCCCAAAGTTCAACGATTCAGATACTGAGACATATCATAAAAACAGACAAGACTAGCACAAAAATGGAAGAATACAAATGAAAGTGTGTGTGGCAACTGCAAGAGTAACCGAGTTACCGAGCCACATAGATATGATGAAAATGGATAATTGGATATAATATAACTAGTCTTACACCCACTAGACAAACAAACTCATATGTCATACCCGAAATATATACACTGAAAAAATACTCTACAATGTTGTGGGTCAGTTGAATAAAAAATTGTACTTAGCATATGCCTATCACTTCAACCTTTCAGGGCTCATGTTAAAAAAAAGAAAATCTGCCTTCTAATAGTGCTTTCTGTGTAACCAAATACGGTGGCAACAAGGATTTTGGTATGCACTCATGACTCATTTAAGGAAAACACAAACAGGTAAGTTCTAGCATGTGCAGACAATTGGGTGTTGGTGGCTTGGTGCAGTGGCACGCCACCCTCCCTGTGTCCAAAGAGACCAGGGTTCGAGTCACGTGGGGGTAGGACTGAAATCCTTTGATCCCCTTTTAAAAAAAGAAGGAAAGAAAAAAAAAGTTCTAGCATGTGCACAAGACTTGATGTAAAATTTTAAGTATGTAACAACCACCCTCATTCTAAAAGGCGGGACTGTACCATGTCCAACTACTGCACACAAATCTACTCTGAAGTATAACTTACAAAGCAATATCACATACACAAAAATCAAATTAGGAAAATAAAACAATTGCACAGAAAAGAGCATAGCTTTAGCCCAATTTAAACTCAGTCTTTGGATGTAAACCAAATGAATTAAAGAGATCATACCATTTGCGCAGTGGATAGGAATCAGATGGTCCACTAGGCTTACTTGAAGCCGGCTGGTGGAGCTGAGAGCTTCCATAAGCTTGGGGAAGTCCGAAAGAAGGCATGCCTGAACCATAAAGCCCAAAAACAGATGGTGACCCAGCTGGATTACCAAGTCCTTGTGATGGTTGCCTAAAAGCCCCCTGCCCTGCAACAGCCCCCATTGCATTCGAAGAAGAAATCATGCTTGGATTCATCATACCAGCAGCTAGCATTGGGGATGGAATCCCGGTATTAGGGCCCAAAAACATCCCTCCATAAAATGAATGCAAGGCGGCAGCATACTGTTGCGGATTAAAAAACATATTTGGCGCAGCATGCATTCCTGCAAATAAAGGTGGCACTAAAGGCGTTTGCTGTTGCATCATAGAAGGAGCAGCAGCATCGATTGCATCCTTGTTCTTCTTTCCATCAGAAGCCTTTTGACAATGAAGCTGCTGCCCTTCAAACATCTTATACGGCTCCTCTAACACTTTTCTAGCATCCTCTACCTTCTTATAAACAAACAACGCATAACCCCTAGATTTACCAGTATTCACATCAAACCCTATCGGTCCAGTTTCAATCTCTCCAAACTTAGCAAAGAAATCCTTTAACTTCTCCTTATCCACATCACCACGAACATTGCTGACATATATCTTCCTAGCTGAATTATCAGATCCTGCCGACTGCTGCTTAGAAGCACCTGACGAAGCCATCTGACAGTGCGCAATCCTGTTACTAATCATCTTATCAGGCTGTTCCAGCGCCTTGGCAGCACCCTTCCTAGTCTTAAACACCACAAACCCATACCCCTTGCATTTACCAGTACTTCGATCCAATACCACACAAGACTCCTCAACCGGACCATACTGTTTAAAAGCCTCAATTAGGGTTTCGCGAGTGGAGTCCCAAGCCAATCCATGTACAAATATCTTCTTATGCGTGACATCGGTATCCGCAGTTGAACAGATGCGGCTGTAGAGAGACGAATCGGCGACAGAGAAGCTTGAGATGAGGTCGATAAGCTGGTCCTTGGAATAGGGGTCTAGAAGATTGTGTAAATTATTGGGAGTGAGATTTTGTGGAGACGAATCGTTGTCGGAATCGAAGGGGGGAATAGCGACGGCGTTAGTTTTCTGCTTCTTTTTAAATGGTAGCCTGTCTACCGGCTTTGCGGGTACGGCGGGAGTGGCGGCGGCTCTGTTGCGCTGCTTGGATTTCGCCATCGGAGACGGCGTCTGGTCGAATTGAACAAATTGGTGACACACAGAAATTCCTCCTACGATTGGATATAAGAGGATTCGGTCTGTATTTCCAAAACTACGATGGTGTCGAAAAAAAAATTAATTTGCCCTGTTTTTTAGTTTTAGTTTCAGTTTTACCGTTTGTTGAGTTTGAGTTTCGGTTTTGCCCTGTTTTTTATCAAACCGCAGCTGCCA
>JAWWMW010062333.1:0-16469 GCA_035048345.1 Echeveria elegans
ATTCAAAAAAAGTCAAAATAATAATTGACAAAGATAGTATTTGTAAAAGAGAAAATTTGATAAAAATGTAATTTGATTGATAATAAATAATTAAATAGAATAAAAATTATAACAATGATTGAAGAGAGAATAAACACAATTAATTATACAACTAAGCTATAGATAATGACCACTTACAATTAATATAAATAAGCGTAATGTATTAAGCTCATTACTTTCAGTGTTAGTATGGTAGGAAGCACAACCATACAGCTCTGTCATCGCCTAATCCGAAACTAAACATCATTAATTTTCAAATAATCTGTCGCGAATAGGAAGATGTTAATGTATTTTTTAATATCCCTTTAATTTATGGTTCATTCGGTTTGTACATATTCATGTTTTTTCCTGGTACATATTTTGTGATTGTGAAATTTGTTCAAACTAAACTTCTTCTTTTTTTAAAAAAAAAAAAACCACTTCGTTTTTAACACCTATCAGGATTCGAACCTCCATTAAGCTAACCCCTGATGGGCGTTCAAACTAAATTCGATCCTCCACAAGCTATTCTATTCTATCAAACTCATCTCATTTGTTCTCATTGTTTTTGTGTTAATTCAAAATTGTACAATATCATTTGAACATAACATTTTGAAGTCAGGATCCGATAAATATTGGGTTTTTGTGAGACATGCAGATTTAATCTCAATAGTTAAAATTTTAAAATTATATTATCAGTTGACACTTTTTGTAATCTCAAAATTGAGAAAGATTTAATGAGGACAAGTATAATATCTGAGGATCGGAAGGACAGAATCTCAACAGTTAGATTTAATAAATGCAATGACTGAGATTATAACACGAGTATGTGAGAGAAAATATTAAGTAATAAAATTAGTCATTGCATTTATTATTTCTCTTTCATACATGTTTCATAATCTCAGTCATTCCATTTATTAAATCTAACAGATTCTGTCATTATATTCTCATTAAAGATGATGTCTGCAAAAAAAACCTTTCTCTCTCAAAATTATATAAGTATGTAACAAATTATTAGCATAAGGATTTATATTGGAGTTTAATACCGGTGCTCAAAATTGGAATGAGGGAATGAGTAGTAGGAATAACATAAAAATCAGTAATGAACAGCTATGCATTTTAATTATGGCAACATTGTATGACAAAGGATGCGCATTTTTTCAAAGAATCTGAGTTTGACCATTCAATTTCCAAATCTCTGAGCTGACTGGACCAATCATCAATACAATTGTCATCCATATAAAATTCAACAGTACTCCCTCCGTACAGTAAGTTTGGCCACACAAATTTTAAAAAAATTATGTGAAATAAAATTATGTAAAAAAATGATTAAAAAATAAGGATTAATTATAAAAAACTCGTATTTTACGAATGTTTTTTTGGTAATAAACTCAAAAATAAAATCGAGAGAGTATGTGAGGGAAGAAAATATTTAAGTTAAGAAAATTAAAATTATATTTTGAAATACCTAAAAATAAAAGAAGAAATATAATATGAGATGGAGAGAGTAACTGTTATAGCAATATTTTAATATTATTACCATATATTCTTCTTTATGATAAAGGAATCATATTTATAAAATGATGGATTTTATAAATCAAATAGATAATTATATATAAAAATAAACAGTAAATCTAACCATTTCGCATCAAGAATCCATCCGCTAATTCTATGAGACAAAAGATAATTTTTATCTCAAGATAAGAAGAGTTGATGGGGCTCCATACCATTAACCTCAGTCCATCTCGCCACTATAATGCTGATTAGCCGATCTGATCTTCCTCCAAAACCTTCTAATGACTGCATAATAAAATGTTAAAAAAGAAGATCCGTAGCAAAACAATCGGTCTCATATAGAAACCTTCCTTTCATCGATTCTCCTAGCTGCCTCCCATGACTCCATCGCTGCACTTTTTCCAAACTAAAACTTTCAAACTATTTATGATGAGTATTCAGATTATTATTATTTTTAATAAAATAAGAGGTAAATGGATGAAAATTAGGGTTTGAACATTAACTTAATTTTTTTATGATAGAATTCTTACAAACATCTCACCAATTTAGTAATGATTTATATACTAAATATTTTAAAAAATTATATAAATTATTATTTTCATTTGTAATTACTTTTTTAAATTATAAAAAATATATTATCTGACCTTAATGTTACATTTTATTATTAAGTCATCATTAGTTTTTACGGATTTTATTGTGAAAATTAGTTAGTAAATTTGTCATTAGTATAAAAATGAAAGCAGAAGAAAAAGAAAGAGGGACTGAAGTTTGAACGGTCAAAAAGGAGGAAAAAGAAAAGCACTCACTGCTAGTAAGAGAGAAGAGAGAGAAACCCTAAAATGCCAGAGCAACAAGCGTCGTCGTCATCATCATCATCATCATCAGCGCTTTGAAATTCAACGACGATGCAAGCAGTAGTAGTTGCAGCAGTAGACCAGTAACAGAAGAGACAAACACCACAAACACACAACCAGACCAACCTCCAGATTTTGACGATTTCAATCCCTTATTCATCATCAGATTTCACAACCCTAATCCCCTCCTTCCTCATTCTTCTCCTCAATTGGCCAAACCCTAGTAGAGTGGTTTGGTTTAAATTGTTTCTGTTGATGCGAATTGGATCTGGTTTTACACATGCTGATCGGATCGGTAAATTTCACTCCTTTTTCTTGTAGCTTTTGTTTATTTTATTTCCTGATTTGCTTTTATTTCTGGGCATGTTGCATGCAGTTGTGTACTTGTTTAAGCTTGAATTAATTTAATTATATATTTTTAAAATTTTGATATGTGGATTTTTGTTAAGATGAGAGGACTGAAGATCTAGTTTTACAAATCTATGGTGGTTGTTGATGTGTATGCTGCTGATTTTTTTTATAATCTGGTTTTGCTGTGTTTTTTTTCTTATAGTTATTATGGTGGGATTCAAATTCAACTGTTGGTTAATGACGTAATGTTGTGGATTTGTGGGCGGAGCAAGTTTTTTCAACGAATTAGTTCGTTATGAATTAGCTATGGATTTATGTTTTGTTGATGAATTCGGGTGACTTATGTTGTGTGTGCGCGTGATCTAGCAAATTTTGCATTTGATTTGCTGCAGTTTTTGTGTTTGTGGGCGTCCATGGCTGTTTCCGAATCGATGCATTTTTATGTGGTTGAGTAGAAGTGAGATTTTGTGGGTTATGCAGGTAAGGAACTGAATTGCTCAAGGAAATTGTGAAATAAGTTCTTGAAGATATAGTCACTTGATGGCTTCGGCAAGTCTAGTCCCTGCTACTGGACTAAGAGATCACACTGGAAAGACGGGTGAAGCGGATAGATTACCAGATGTAATGAATGACATGAAGATCAGGGATGATAAGGATATGGAAGCCGTTGTTGTGGATGGAAATGGTACAGAGGCTGGTCATATCATTGTGACTACGATCGGCGGGAAAAACGGTCAACCAAGGCAGGTAAAGAGTTTTTTACATCTCCTCTTCTAACATTCTATTATGACGCAATTTGTTAACTAATTTCGTTTGCATTTTTTTGTCTGCAGACAATTAGCTACATGGCTGAGCGTGCTGTGGGACAGGGATCTTTCGGAGTGGTATTCCAGGTAACGCGGGAATGTTAACTTAATTTTTGAATTTTATGCTGTTTGGCGAATGCTAGTTTGTTCTTAACGGAAAATTGTCGTTATGTGGTGATACAGGCGAAATGCCTTGAAACATGCGAGACGGTTGCAATTAAAAAAGTTCTTCAAGACAAGAGGTACAAGAACCGTGAACTGCAGACTATGCGCCTCTTAGATCATCCCAATGTGGTGTCACTTAAGCATTGTTTCTTCTCCACCACTGACAAAAACGAGCTCTACCTGAACTTGGTTTTGGAATATGTTCCCGAAACTGTTCATCGAGTCATCAAACACTACGCAAAGATGAACCAGAGAATGCCTTTGATATATGTGAAGCTGTACATGTACCAGGTAGAACATTATTCCAGTGCCATCATGTTTCTACCATACATAATTGGCATGTTTTATTCAGTCTCTCTGAGCAAGCATCAGACAACTTAAATGTTCCTCCCTCTTTTGCAGATTTGCAGGGCCCTTGCTTACATTCATGGCACTATAGGTGTCTGCCACAGAGACATAAAACCCCAAAATTTATTGGTGGGCCTTTTGACAATCACCATAGTTGTACTTATTTCTTGGTTGGGTTCGAGCAGCAAAAAGTGAACTGATATACTTATACAAGTATCAGTATAACTTTCAGTTCAGTGATTTAGTACTTCTGTCTAATGTTCTCCTTGTTGCAATAGGTCAATCCGCACACACACCAGTTGAAGCTATGTGACTTTGGAAGTGCTAAAGTCTTGGTAAGTGACCTAACCCGCGAGGATTGTTTTGTTTCGAGTTTCAGATGTTCAAAGATATGTTGGTTTGAAAGTTTGCAAATTTGCTCTCTCTTTATAGGTACGAGGAGAGCCAAATATATCTTATATATGTTCTAGATACTATCGTGCACCAGAGCTGATATTTGGTGCTACTGAGTACACTACAGCAATTGACATCTGGTCTGCAGGTTGTGTTTTGGCTGAGTTCCTGCTTGGACAGGTATGATTGATTATGATTTCTTCATCTTCAGAGTTTCTCATGCCTTTTCTGATTTACATGCTAACAACACACCCTCTTACTCTTCGTGAAGCCCCTTTTCCCTGGTGATAGTGGTGTGGATCAACTTGTGGAAGTTATCAAGGTGTTTATAACTTCATATTTTTTTCCTCGTGTATTTATCGGATTTTCTTGTCGTTTCTATTTAATCGTAAGACTTCTTTGTATGGTGGACATTAGTATTTAGTAGTATGGTTGGAATATGAGGTCCTGATCAAGATATTTGGACCCGGTCTTGTTAAGTAAGAAAAGAACACACATTTAAGTCTTAACTGTCATTGGGCTTCGTGTTTCAGGTTTTAGGAACTCCAACAAGGGAGGAAATTAAGTGCATGAATCCAAACTACACTGAATTCAAGTTTCCGCAAATCAAAGCTCATCCATGGCACAAGGTAATACTCATTACTCAACATGGCAATTACTAATTTCTCAATCAACACATACTAACGGTGGGTTGATGCTGATCATCAGATCTTTCACAAGCGCATGCCACCAGAGGCTGTAGACCTTGTATCTAGAATGCTTCAATATTCTCCCAACCTCCGAAGCACAGCTGTGAGCATTCCCAATCGCCATGATTCACTTTTACCTTTATTCCTGCTTGAGGCATGCGTGATTTGTTGCTGATTTTTTGACATCATAATGTTCAGCTCGAGGCTTTGATGCATCCATTTTTCGATGAGTTGCGTGACCCCAATACTCGCCTTCCGAATGGACGTTTCCTCCCACCACTTTTCAACTTCAAGTCGCATGGTAATTATATTTTTAGTGTTCTCATCTCCATCTTTAATTGATATACCTCGGAACTGAATTCACTTCATTTATCATTATGCAGAACTGAAAGGAGTACCCGCAGAAATGCTGTCTAAATTGATCCCCTAACATGCAAGAAAGCAATGTGTCTTCTTTGGTCTGTGATGCAGAAATGAGAGTTCGTTATTCAATGTTCATAAGAAGATGTATTCGACAACCACCGGAGTAGTATCAGCCAGAGGCACGATGTATTAAAGTTTTTATGTTTGTCATATCCGATCTTTTCTTAACTGTTACTCATCTTATTGTCATGGCTTTTCTCATTCCTTTGGCCTCTATGGGTTGCTCACTTTTGTCCTGAATGAAGAACTGATTGTAATGTAACAAGTTTAATGTATGATTCCAAATATTGCTACCTACATATTGTTAGTATTCTGTAACATTGTTCTTTGGTATATAAACTTGACCTAACCAAATGGAACATGTTAAACTGAACTGAACTATAGTGGATGAGAGAGCATATTTTTGTTGATACTTGTAGATGCATAGTGTAAGCTATGCCTTGTGTCAACTTCTAGCTCTTCAAAGGGAAGGAAGTTCCCATAGGCTGGTGTTGATATGATCATTAGCTTGCTTGCTGAAGGGACTCTTAAGTCCAATATGGTTGAAAGGATATCAACTAAGGTGTGGCTCACATCCTCACACTTGCTCTTCTTTTTGACACCTTAACTTGCTCTTGAGGCATGCCATGTTTTGTTTTCTTGGTGCAGGCTCGCCTCGTGTTTAATGAAAACTACTTCCACATTCGCTAGGGGAATGATCTCATCTCAAGGTATTGCTTGTAAAGCTAAACACTTGTGCGCATTGATCAATAATTAGGACTCATCTCTTTTGTTGTATGTTATCCTTAATGTGTCGTTTTCGTGGTTTCCTTGCTGAAAGTCTTGGTTTTTTATTCCTGAAGTGATTCATGGTACACTGCAGAATAGGCTACTTTTGTTTCAAGGTGTGACACTTAAACCACATATGTTGGAACTGGAAATGTTGATTGGTTTCTCTAATTCCTTTCGGTTGTTTTTATAGTTTTCTGTTACCAAATGTTCTGCTATGTTGAGTATTCTATGAAAATCACCAACCCACTTCGGGACTAGTTTTGAAGTTGGGCAGGCTGATGAATCTGCACAATTCTGAAATTTGATTTTAGTCGGTCATAGATGTCTAGGACAATGATTTGTGCTTGAAGTGGTTTCGCTGTCTTTTTGCCAAAGGAGTGTTCATCTTTTTTCCCCACTATTGACATTTTAAGATTTCTGGTGTTAGCAAAGATAAGTGACTTTATGTGGGTTGGCCAAGTAGGCTTCCAATCTGCAGTTGCGATTAAACTCGATTTCCCTATCAGGTGCTTGTTACTGACACTATCAGCTGCTTGTTACTTGTATATATACCTTGTCCAGCCTTTCTTGTACTTCATCCATTCTTTTACTAACTTATTCTTTTTCAACTAGTTCCGCCTTTTGCATTTTGCGAGCCTTTGCATTGTGCTCGCACACGTAGGTGCACTTTTAAGATTCTTCTTGACCTGACTCATAGTTAGGATTTAGGAATCAGCTCAGGTTTTGAGGAATCTGCTGCATTTGTTTCGAGGCACGAAATGGGAAGTTTGCGAATGTGTAAATTGTTTTATGTCTTTTTATGTTTGTTTTGGTCCTGCAGTGAAGCAAGAGTTCATAAGCATAAACTGAAGCACGGCCACAAGCATGCGATTTCCTATATTTCTCAGCCTCCTTCTCCTCCACCTGAGTCAGCTGATCCTCCTAGTAACAATGACGGCAATGGTTTAGATGGTGTTTTTGATGTTAAAGCATTTGGGGGCAGTGGGAGATACTGAAGCTGATGACAGTGACGCTTTTAAATCAGCTTGGGATGCAGCGTGCAGTTTCGATCAGTCTGTCTACTGCTGCCACCATTTTAGTTCCACATAGTCATACTTTCATGATTCAGTCCGCAATCTTCACCGATCCTTGTCACAGTGATCTTATTTTTCAGGTAAATTTCTGATATTTTACCGCGCATATTACAAGTTCTTTAAGCTAAGGAAGTTCTTTTTGAAGCTTAATATGGAATATTGAGTGCAGATCCAGGGGACAGTCGTGCCATTGTATGGACCTCAGCTGCGTAAGTCTCTTTTTCTTCACTAAACTTTCACTAAATTTCTAAGTATACTTATATGGAGCGAACTGGACAACCATGCCAGGACCTTGTGACAGCCCGGTTGTAAGTCCCGAAAATCGTAGTAACACGAAATGTGACATTCAGTTCATACATTTTTATTTATTTATTTTGGACGCAGGCATTAAGGTTTTTTCAAAATCTCTGATCTGACAGTACAAGGCCTGAAATTCAAGAACAGTCCGCAATTCCACTTCAGGTTCGAAGAATGCAGGGGAGTGCACATTGAGAATATTGTGATAAAATCTCGGGCTCTCATTCCCAACACTGATGGAATCCACATCGAAAATACCAAAATCTCGGGCACTAACTTGACCCTTACGGAAATTTAACTTTTGCCTGCTAAAGATGACATGGTTTTAGATCCTTATTGTTGGAATGCTTATGTAGGACTTGTGATACACTTACCATTCCTCCCATTTCGTGCTTGCGCAGACGGAGTTCCGCCTTCGACCGTCGATGAAGAAAATGATTATTGTTGAGGAAGAGTAGGGAAATTAAGAGTGTTACATTGATGCAATGAGTGGTGAAGTTAGAGCTAGAGATTATTTACCAATCTAGCTTGTGACCATCAATACATAGTTGTTAATTTAGATGAAATGTATATTTTTGCAACATACTTGAATCCTGCAAAGATAAAATTGTTCAAAGATGATCATTTCAAACTTTATTTGCAACGAGAATTGGGTTTAGCGACAGTGAATATGACTTTTACCGACCGTATGTGTAGGGATTGGTGATCAGTTAATGTCTGATGGAGTATATGTCAAGGTAGACTCATGTGGAGTTTCTGAACTCTGATTGCAGATTTTGGCATAGGATTCGCAGTTCGTTGTTGAATAGATTGGTGAGATTGTTAAGAGATCTGTGGCACCCATATTAGTCGAGAACATCTTTCGGTACCTAGAAGTTTCCTGCCTCTTGTGCCATCAATATGTATAAGGAAAACCAGTCTGGAAAATCGGGACTAGTAAACGCGGCGAGACAAGTCATTTCCTCCTATATCGACAATTTAAAGGGCATTCTTGAACCCCTCTTCGTCAGTGTATCCTTCAATCCGTGCCAGTGAGAAGTACCTTTAGCTTAAAGGTATCAGTTACTTAAGTGAAAAATCAAATGCATTGGAAGACTTTTAGTACCTTTGGATCTGAGATTGATGGAGCTGCTTCGAAACCGAATGAACAGATTAATTTGGACACCCAAATTGTAGGAGGCATACTTTGGCAAAACTTGGGATTGAAGAGATGGTGTTCAGTCATTGTGGTTAAGAGTTATGGAACAGGCAAAATGAAAATGTGCAACTAGGAATTTATTATCGGCTAGTTGGTGACATTACCTGTACTACAAACAACACAATTTGGGAAAATAGAGTATGTAATAAATCAAGTCATGAAGATATGAACAATGAGAAAATATCAATGGCTCGTGAACCTCTTTTTAATTGAGATTCTGGTTATGAAAATATGTCGTTTTGATACAGACTGTGTTAGTTGTTTGAAAAAACGATTTTTTCAGAATCAATATCACTTCCTCAACATCACAACCACATAAATACTTCATTGCGCATTAAAATTAGATACATTCAGTACTCGTTATAACAGCGCTCTTTATAATAGATTTTTCGTTATAATAGTCATCTTGTACCATTTTCGTTTCAAATTTCTCCTTAAAACAGCCGATGTTTTTTTATATATAATAACCTCCGAATTTTGGACAAATATTTTAGAATATTATAGATGGTTGACTGTAGTACATTTATTCAATTACTCAAGAAGAATCAAAATTCATAATTTTCTATTGCAACGAAAGCTATCGCAATTAGACGATCAAGTTCCGTCGCTAAAGTGTTAATCACATACTTTGTAGACGACCACATCTTTGACCGTTGACCAAAGCCAAACCATTAGTTTCCGTCCGACGAAAATTTGCACTCTTGAAACCCTCAACGGCGAGAAAAAATGGCGTCCGTAGCATCATCCACCGCACCTCCCAAAACCCCATCAACCCTTTTCACTAATCCATCCAAATCCCATCGTAACTCACCAACCAAAATCAATTTCAAACCACTCGATTCGGAAGCCAAATCATTATCAAAACGACTGCTTTTCACAAACAAAAGATCGAACATAGCTTGTGCCAATTCAGGAGGACTGTATTCGGCTCAGACGTTTGAATTGACGATTGAGAATGTTGATTTGGTGTTGGAAGATGTGAGGCCTTATTTGATATCTGATGGTGGGAATGTTGATGTGATGTCTGTTGATGATGGTGTCATCTCTCTCCAGTTACAAGGTCTGGCCTTTTTCTGTTAATACATATTTGTGAAATGTTGATTGATTTCAGTTTCCGAGGATTTGATGTGTGTTTCGGATTTTCCAGTGTTTGAATTTGATTAGCTAATGGGTTGGAAATGTGTGCGTAGATCGTGATTTGATTAGTTGGTGTGTTATGTTTTTATGATATGGACGCGGATAGGGGTGTTGTGTGAGTTATGGTATACGGAGACTTTGCGAGGAGATTGTTGTTTGAAAGCCTGTTTTGGTTGCTTCAATTTTTTGAGTTTCTGCAAGCCGGTCTGGTTGAAATGTGAGGATTTCATTTATTGGTTTGCACCAATGCCGTCGATTATGAGTATTTTTCTTTTAGTTGGCAGCCGGCATCATAAGAGCATCTTTGTGCCAGGGGTGTATGGTATATCTTTTAGCATCTGAAGATTTTGGTTGGATTTTGTTTCGTTTGGGCCTAGCACGAATGAGTAATTGTTGAAAGCATGTAGATTGGAGGTTATGAGGTGACCTCGTAGGAGATTCTTAATAGTTAACTTTCCATTTCGAACCTCACTCTGCTTTGTGTGTGATGCTTGATTTAGTCCTTTGGTCTGGCGTTGGTAGATTTGTTGTCTTTGTAAATTTACTGCCAATATCTATGCGCTTACGATTAGTGGGACTCTGCAAAATGCGATGGATAAAGAAAAAAAGCAGAAATCAGTAAGAAGTTGAAATTAAGCAATATGCCGGATCTTAAATTGTCAATTTATGCTTTTAGCTTATTCTACACTGCACTGGGTCAGTCAGGTTTGTGTTGAATAACAGGAGCATGTGAGAGCTGTCCAAGTTCAACAACAACCATGAAAATGGGAATCGAGCGTGTGCTTAAAGAGAAATTTGGGGATGCAATCAAGGAGATTCGTCAAGTGTTTGATGAACAACCAACTGCAACCACGGTCGAGGTAAAACTCTCATTTTCTTAAGATCAATTTATTGGAAAAGCAATAAATTTTAATTAAGATTTTAGGGAGATGGTATTATTTACTTGCCTACTGGCTACTGTGTAGGCTGTTAACCGTCATCTCGACATACTACGACCTGCCATTAAGAATTTTGGTGGTAGAGTGGAAGTCATATCGGTCAATGGTAGTGAGTGCCTTGTAAATTATACTGGCCCAGAGTCGATCGGTTCAGGTATCAAAGCAGCTATCAAGGAGAAGTTTCCGGATATTTTACATGTTGTGTTGACTTGATGTTTGCACCTTGCTTAAAACAAAAATAGTGGATCCTTGGAAATACTTTCAAATACAATTGTTTCTCGCCCTAAATGTCATTGAAAGGTGGATGCTGAATAGTACTATAAATTCGTCGAATACTTATTTATGTTCCTTGTGAATATTAATAAAATAAATTGTAACATATGCATGAGATACTGGTGGTGATATTCTCTTTGAAGCTCGGTGTTTTGCTAACTTGAGTTTCTAGTCAATTGTTAGTAATTTTTCATCTGGGAGAGTCCTCAGGCCTTAATGTTACTGTTCAATCTGTTTTTGGAGGCCGAAAAAGGATAAACAATTGGTAAGGAAAATTGTGATTCTTTTCTGGATATTGTACAGATTGAGCTGAATATACACGTAGAGATCTTATTTTTGACCTCTGACTGCAGGTAACCGTCGGAAAATAAATAGCTAGAATCTGAGGTCAGTGAACTTGTCTCTCCAACGGGTGCTGTTACGAGTAATATTAATTTGCCGATCTTAGCTGGTCAACATCCAGAGTTTCAGACTGACCAGCTCCTGCATTTGACAGCAAAGGCAATTACACCGAAGCTACGGTAAACAGAGGAAGTCATTTGACTGGACTTAGTTGAAGACGTACCCTACTAGACTTCAATGCTTGCTTAGGCGAAAAATAATGCCAATGGAAATATATACAAGGAAAGGAATATTTCTCATCATCAGCGGAAGTAAGTATCTATACAGCTACGTCATGAATGGATCAATTATCCAGTGGGTTACCAAGGCTTGTGTCTGGCATGCTTGGGTGAAACTTCAACTTAACCAACAGCTTACCAGCCTATAAGTTTTGCTCGAGTGTCGATCATTTTTGCTGAACCATTCGGACGCTAAAAGCTGTGATCCTTAGTTTCGTACATACTCGAAGAAGCTCAGGTAAGCTTTTGGCTCAGCCATGTCGGTATTCAGGTAAACATAAAATACTTCTAATTTCGATCTTGGTCTAGTAATTTCCCTTCAATGCTGCGTGTACAGATCGAGTCGGTCCAATCATATCTACTTTATCGTTGATATGTGAAATTAAGAAATTCAAATCTTATTACTAAGGCTTCGTTTGGTTGCGGAAAAAAGTGAGGAAAAGAAAATAATAAAAAAAGATTTTCTCATGAGAAAGTTGTAAGAAAAATTTGATTTCATTTTGCCTATTTTTTTTTCCTTACAACCAAACACGCATTTTATTTTCACTCAATTTTTTTTTAATTTTTTCTTTCCTCTTCTTTTTTTCCGCAACCAAACGGGCGTAAAACTATTAGTAATATTTTTTTTTACTTCTATCATTTTGTCGGTGTATATGAAAATTCAATGATCTCATTATCAGTTAAGTGGAAGTTCCTCCTGTTATAAGAGCTTTGCCATGAAACACACACACATAATGGGGGTAAGTGTAGGGTTTGCCTTTGCCCACCTGGTTATTAAATTCAAGTGCTGTTTTCTCTGACCCAAGTACTCTGATTCCATATTATTGTACATCCCTTGCACGCAACATTAATATGTAGTACATTAATACATACAGTTGGACCCTCACATCGTTCATCAAGCAACATTCACTTACCAATTTTGGTTCATTTGAAAATGCATTCAAGGCAATATTGACACAAGAATAAAGCAAGGTCAAACAAGAGAATGAAACTAGAGCATGAAATGTAGTACGTAGTATAGAATAATAGAATTGAGGTATACTATCTGTACATCACTTAGTGGACGAGTAGTGCAGTGGTAGTAGTTAACGTTAACATAATTTAAAGGATCAGGAGGGCCTTTCTGCAAAAGAAGATCTGAAGGTACTGCCCTACTTAGAGAAATAGAGAGAGATTAGGATTACATGATATCCGGCCAAACAAATACAGTAGCAGATGTTAATTACTTAATGATGATATTAATGTCAGGATTTACTACTACTACATACACAAAAACACTTTTCAGTGATGATGATCATCCTCTAGATTAACATGAAGTTGATGAATGGTGATGTTCCAAGTGGAGAGATATCACCTAGGTCTGTTTCATATTGATCTCTCTGGCTAAAGCTTTGTTGTTCTACTCCTCCTTAGGTACCAATGATGGGATCAGGTCTTGAAGAAGGCCATGATCTCTGATAAAACCTTGATTAGGGTTACTGATCACGTTCACATTAGTAGGTGAGGGTGTGAAGCTGTTGAAATCAGGAGGAGCTGAATGAGATAGTGTGGTTAGGGTTGTATTGGTTGGATAGCTGTTGTGATTGAAATGTGAGGCAAAGTATGATGATGATAGTAGTTGTTGTTGATAGCGAGCATTGAGATTATTCATTTGCATCAGTGCAGGCATTGTTGCGGCAAAGGCTCTTGAGTCTTGGAAGATGGCCGCGGAGAGGCCGCGTGGGGTTAGAGGGCTGGGGTGTGTGTGTTGGCCTTCATATGTTGTCACAACTATGGATGGATCACTGCATGATCTCTCCACTCTTTTCTTTACTCCGCATGATGCACTAGTGCAACGATAGTAACTCCTGCAATAATATGTCACATACCATAGACCATTATTATCACATTAAGAAAAGATGAACACCAAAAGTCAATTTAGGGTTTTGAGGAGGGGTTAGTTTATTGTTAGCATGGGAGTCAGTAGGGATGGATTTGTATGAGGATAATTTTAATGTTTGTTGTAAGTACATACCTTGGGAAAGGGCTGTTCTTGACAGCTTTTTGGCCGTACTTTCTCCATCTATAACCATCTTCAAGATGATCAACTTCACTCTTAGTCATGAAAGCAAACCTTGGCAGTCTTTGCTTCTTCAAGTTGGCTTTCTTTGCTTTCAACCTGTTCATACATTTGACACATGTACAGTTAGTCAACTGATACTTACGTGAGAGTTGAAGAAATGATAATATTGATCTGAAACCATCCATATACCATCATAATTTATATCTGTTTACACCATCTGTTCACACCCAGGGACATAAACAAACAACAGTAGCATATAACAACTGAAAAATAGAGATCTTGTGAGTGTACCAAATCCCATACGAAATCAAAACCAAGAAACCAAATACGTCAGAGTTGCATACTTTACTCTTTAATCCACTTCGAAAAAGAAAGCAAAGAATAAGAAGAAAAAGATCTGTGATTGTGGAGATGATGAGGTCAGATCTCCAATCCCAAAGGTCACAAATGAGAAAAGAACAAAAGCCACCCATGTCACTTATACTTCAAGCCATGAATCATCATCATCATAAGAACATCAAAAAAAAGGTCCAATTAACTCTACCACATCAGCAGAAAATGATTTTTTTTCAAAGAAAATGAGAGGAAATAGAAACAAAGAAGGGTTGAAGTTGAGGGAGTGATAAGAGGAAATAAAGAACTTACAGTTTCTTACTCTTCCCAGATCCTTCTTGATCTTTCTCTTCCTCCTCCTCATCATCATCCTCCTCCGCCTTCTCATGCTCAGATTCAACCACCACACCTTCATTATTCGAAGCCGACGATATAGATGATGAGTTAGGTGTTCCAGGAGCATTACTATTCCCATCCCCAATTACAGCAGTCACTTGATGATGATGATATTCAGTTTTACTTGGCAGCAACATTTCTCTCTCTAGCATTTCCTCAAACCTATACCCCATTGGAAGCTGAAACTCCTGCATACCCAACATCTCCAAAAACCCTAATTCACCTTCAATCCCATTATCATTCCCCATGTAGTTGTCAAACATTGACCATTGATTCACATATCCACCTCCTCCACCTCCCAGCAAATCCGAGCAAATCATCTTCTCACTAAGGCTACTGTTCCTTGATCCATAGATTGAATTCTCCATCGTTGTAGCCTCCTCCTCCTTCATCATAGTGTGTTACAAACTTGGTATTTTTTAGGAAAGGACAGAGTTCAGACAGAGATATGAATGAAGAGAGAGAGAGACTTAGAGAAAGTGGGGTTTGGTCTGGTTTGAGTGAAAATATATGTTTTATATTGAGAAGAGAAATTTAGAGAGAAAGAGCGAGCGTGGAGCGGCCTACAAATGTTGACCGGCAAACGAGTGTACGGAATGGAGACGTGTCCCTGTGGAAGCCGTTTTTATCTTCTTATTTTTTTGGGTTTATTATAAATAACCTCATATTTGTTTAGGTTATTTCCAAAGACACGTCTATATGATTTTTTTCACAAATAATCATTCATATTTTTTGATAATAAAAAGATCACATCTATTATACTATCACGGTAAAAGAAAATTGTAAAAATCACTGAAGTTTTTTTTAAATTTTAAAAGTATGCAAAAAGTCACCCAAATTTTTAAAAAAAATATAAACTTTCCCGTCGTAACTATTTAAAAAAAAAATTCATACAAGCAATGTACCAAATAAAATACAAAATTTTCTAATGTTTAAAACTTCTTATTTTCACATAGTACATAATTTCAATTTTCCATTTTATTGTATATGTTTTTTATATTTTTAGAATTTTTTGAAATATTGTTTTTGCCAGAATAGTAAATGGGTGTGACTTTTTGACGATTGGAAACATATGGGTGATTATTTGTGGAAAAAAATCACTTGGGTGTGACTTTGAAAACACTATGAACAAATGAATGGTTATTTGTAATTAACCCTTTTTTATATATAAACGTTTAGTAAATTTTCTAAGGAATCTACTTGGGTTTGTTAGCTTAATCTTAAAATTAAGTTCTATTCCTTATCTTTAAACTCCTTAAGCTTCATTAACTTTTAACTCTCATTAACTTTAATAGCAGTACTCTCTAAAATTTATTTTCTAAATTTATTAATAATAATTTATTTTAATAACACAACTTACCACAAACATACATTCAACATTTTTTCAACAACCACATGTATCATAATCATATATCTATTATTTATTATATAATAAAATATGAGTCATCAATCCATCATAGAAATTTTCAATTTTGCCCCTACCCTTTCCAAATAATAATCAAACTGCCATTTTTTCTAATTAAAAAACGTTGAAAAGTTTGAAAAAAATTGAATGTAGACATCGGAATCGAAAATAATTATTTCTGCCGCATGCCGTCGGGACGACGGATGCTTTTTCATAGGGTCGGGTGTTGTGTCATCATCACTAATTTCGATTCCCGCCGCATCTCTGTCGGGAGACGGAACGGTAGCTAATTTTATATATTTTAATTGATTTGACATTTGATATAATTGCTCATTACATTTTCTTTAACTCTACTTAAATATTCTTAAATCTTCTTAAATCTCCTTACCTGTTCTTAAGTGTCC
>JAWWMW010062348.1:0-16459 GCA_035048345.1 Echeveria elegans
TAATTACATTTGCATATTATTTTTAATTTTAAAAAATAGTTTTGACAATAGTGAATGCGTCTTAAGCTTGTCTCATATTTTCAATTCTTATTACACTTTTAAAATAATTTTAAAAATAGTGAATGTTTATCTACTGAACTGAAATTAATTAATTAATTGCATCAGTTTACGTATCAGTTGAATCATGCAGTCTTCAGATGAGAAACTGGACTGCGTTTTTTCTGAGCTAATTTTGAAATCTGTTTAATTTTGTGTGGTCAGACGGGGAATCTTCTTCTAATTGCCATATTCAACATTAGCTACATTAGAAGCATTTTCCCTGAAAAGTATTTCAATGATGAGTCGGTTCTTGCCTTAGGTGAACTTTCTGTTTCACATTCCTTGAGTTTAGTTGTGAAATTGATATGGAGGTTAGTTGATGGGTTAATTAGTCTTTAAAAAACTGTAAGCAGGGATGAAAATCAAAAAGCTAACACCAATGGATGCAGAATCACACAGAATGATTGACTGGATGGAGAAAGGTGTGTCACAACCTATTGTATATCAATGTGTCTAAATGAAGCTTCTTGTGTCCTTATTTTGACAGGTGTGTATGATGCATTACAGAAGAAATACCTGAAACGCTTCTATTTTGTATCTGTGAGACGGTTGAAGGTTCAATGATTGAAGAGTATCCATGTAAGGTTTTCATCAGTAGTCGCAATTTTGATATCTGTGTTTGAACTATTTACCTGCTAGGTAGTTTAATATACTAATGCGTAGTTTCTTGATGAGAGGGAAATTCTATTTTCATCGGCATGAGGACGATCGAGGGACGAGGGTAGTCGCTGAATTTTTTCATATGACTGACTCCTACCAACAGTTTTTTCGTACTTGCTGGCACTGACAGTGAAATCTGTAAATCATGCTGACAGATTTTAAGAAAATTAATGAATGCTGATGCTTCTCTTTCATCGATTTTGATATCTAAATACGTTGTTTCTGCAGTTTCTTTTAGTTACTCAAACAAGGATACTCAAGAAGTTTTAATGGATATTAATCGGACTGGTGAAAATAAGGGTGGCAGCTTCAAATGTAATTCCGCCACAGAAGTCGCCCCAAATCAGATGAGTTAAATGCTTACACATCTAAAGAGAATACACACTCACGATACATTATCTACATCATGTTCTCGCAGGAGTTCTGCTTGTAAAATGATCCGCACTCTGGTACACTTGATGGGAACCCTGGAAAAGATGTCTGAAGATATTAGTTATCATACGTATCTTCTTTAGTTTGGGCTATGACACTGCATCTTAGATTGATATTTATACAGTTCTGCACTGTTGCTGAAGATATTTGTGAATTTCCCCTTTTTACAGCGCACGATATTGATGAAATTTCTGAACTATGATGATGTTACGGTATGTCTTTTCACGTCTTTTCAGTAATTTGTAACCAGTGCATCATTTTCCTATATAACGTGTATTTGAAACAACGAGGTTTTTTATCATAATCACTGGAGTATCAGTTGTTCTCAGTTCTCAGTTATCAAGCAATAGAAACCTTCTATACGTTAATTATCATAAAATAAAGACAATAAACAGTGCTTGGTAAATCTGCAGCCAATCGACTATGTGCCTCCTTTCTTTCGAGGTTGCACAGAGGAAGAGTCTCATAACACATGGACTAGACGTCCCCTGAAATGGAGGTTGTGAATGTCAACAGCAAGCATTTTTTGTTAGCACTAAAGGTACTGAATATAAATTAATTAGAACAAATGTAAAATGCACAGAATTACAATTTACTTTCTATATTCCCATATATGCCTTACGATTAAGTTTTTTCCACAGATGAAAAGCTTACTAGATCCGTGTGGGGATGAAAATGATGACCTTGACGATGCTGATGTGAGCCTTGGAGATGATTCTGGTGAGGGACCTGAGTACAGAGAGTCACAGACACAGAGAATCAGGTGATGCGCCAGAATTATAATTTTGTAGTATTGATGTCTTTATAAGTATGAGACATGAACATTACCTGCACCAAATTTCAGGAGATCCATTCTCAAGAAAATCAGTATATAGTCAGCCAATAGGGTGAGAACTTTATTTTTTATTTTTTCTGAAACCACCTGTTGTAAGTTTTCCATTTTTCATTAGAAGTTGATGTACCAAACTTTTTTCTAGCAGCCAACCCACAGGGAAACCAAGTGCTGTTTTGAATGATGGTGGTAAACTTCTAGATGAGCATTTAAGCTATATACAGTCTTTGTGCCATACTACAGACTTCTGAATTCTGAGTATGACTAGCTAAGCCAGTGATTAAATGGTCTCAGCAGTTAAGTTTTGTGTATCGTGATACCTGTTATTATTGTTATTGGTCTTTTGTTTTTATTAATTCACAATCATTGGTCCATTGATGGTCCAATTTGAATGCACATGATTCTCAGATGAGACTCAGCATCTAACAGAAGGCATGGAAGAAATCGGGATGATCAAAGATTGGATAATCTCTCTCTATGATGATAAAGTTCAATTTACTGATGTTCTCTCAAAATTTCCAGATATATTAGTGGTAAGGAAAGTACTGACATAGCATATCAAACACATACTTTAAATCCTAAGAAGCAATGAGTTAAGTTTGCTTATTCCCTGGATTTGTAATGTCTCTCATCCCTTTTCATTTCAGGTTTTAATAGAAGGTAACGAAAATAGAACCCCTTAAAAAAAATTACCGAAGTTAGCCAGAGGAACTTCCTTGGAAGATTTGTTGTGTTACACTTTCCATTGATTTGTTTCAGATATAATGGAAAGACTTGTCATAAGAGGACTCCTAGCAAGAATAGGAAGAGACTCATATGCTATTAATAAGCCAAAGGTTGACTTATTCCGGAGTTGTGCTCTTCCTGTTAACTATGTCTCATAGTGACTCAGTATCATAAACCTCTTCTTAAAACTCCATTTTAGGCCTCCATTTATGAGTTTCCTGCCGTGAAGATGGAACTTGATGGCTTATTGCAGCCAGATTTCACAAAGGCTCCCCATGGTGTGGGTGAGGACTACTTATTTATGAGAGTAAGTGCCATGATATAATATGTCTTATTGAAAATAGTTGAAATAGTTTATTAAATGTTCAATCAAGCAATGACATGGAGAACTTTGATGTTATTAGGTTGTTTTTATTGAGTTTATCATTTGCTTTTGTTCAGTTTCCTTTAATATTCACCTCTTAACAGTGGAAATGGGTAGGCAGGAACCAGGAACTGACGGGGATTTTCTTCGACTAATAATTATTCAGCTGTTCTTCTTTCTGACACACACACACACACTCTGTTTCTTCTTTTTTCAGGCGCTATATCATGCTCTTCCCAAGAATTATGTTACAGATGGAAATCATCAAAACAAGCTAGAAACAAATCAGGGTACTGTGCGCAGACTAATTGACAAAATGACTAAAGAAGGTTATCTTGAAAGTTGAAGCTACTACGTCCAACAAAAGGCTAGGTTTGGGCAGTGATCGCTACTATCTGTTTTGTCTACTGTGATCTCTACTTACTACGACTATAGTACCAATTCTTTGATCATCACAAGAAGGCGAGTGATAAATCTGCCTTAACTGTGAAAAAGTTCATCGAGCTCAAGATAGCGTTGGACAATCAAGCCATGGTGAGTAATAAATTTTCACCATCCTTGTGCTAAAATTGTGAAATACTTCAATTTTTTTCAACTTGTTCCTAAATTGATGAATCTTCAAGAATGTCCATGATACGGATATTGCTGAACCATTTCAGACGGGTAATATACTGATGAGCACCGAATGTTTATCTCAACACGATGACTGTGATGGTGAGGAAAAATCTCTCTTTGGAAAATAAACTTACGCCTATTAGTATGAAATAATGATACAGTGAGTAAACATCACAAAGACACGGCAACTTTTGGTGGAGTTCACTCTACTGGATCAGATCTCACTAGGACGCATTGTATTTCTGGTCATATTCCAAATGGATCATTTAGAAGTGGCCAGACAATCACCAAGGAACGTGGAAATTCTCCTACTAGCAGGGCCCAGGTATTGCTTGTACTCTGAATTCAAGTTTAGGTGATTTTTCTGTTTGTATTATGATTACCTCGTCTGACTTTGACGTGTGTTTTGTAGCAGCCTGCAGCTTCCAGAGAGTGTGCTGTTCCATGGCATGAGAATAACAGAGCAACTGCCAGCACCAACCACCACGAGGAAGCTGACAGAGTCATTTGCTGCGGATCCACTCAAGATAAGCGATCTAGGAAAGAAAGCACGGTATACATTTCACTTTGAATTTTGTGTTTCTGAAATCTTTTGCTTCAGATTAAGAAGAGTGTCAAATAAAAATGGCTGGCATTCTTATATGATCTGCCTTGGAAAATCATTCATAGGTAAAACAATTACATATGAAAACAAATTGGATTTAGCCATTTCGTAGCAAAAATGATTGTTTATCCACTGTATTCGTGCAACTGTTCCCTGCACTGATTCCATGAGAAGTAGCCTCCTTTTAAGCCGGACTAGATAATTCAATATTAGAGATCGAGTAACTGTTTCTTGGACCGATCCCCTGAGACCATTTAGTTCAAGTGTCCTTGATGTCTGGCTTGTTGGCTTAACGCTCATGAATGCCACCCAAATTTTGTTGGATTTATCACCTTACAGAATGACGGCGTTGTTGAATCAGTTCACTGTCAGTAGGGCAAAGACAAAGATATACGGGAGATGCAATATTAGAGAATTTGTAGTGTTTTCGTCTTCTGCTGCGCCTTGTACAGTAGGAATTAGGATGTGTTTTGGTTTTGTATGGTCGAAATAGTTAGGGGCAAATTAAGCGCTCTCAATTTTCCGATGTGATAATAACAAACAGTAACATTATTTAGCCAGAACTAGAAAATTCCACAAAATCTGAATCATATACACGCAGACGCACGCAACTGAAGAAGCAAATTTTATGATATTATTACGACGCATAAAGCAATATATTAGCATAACCTATAGCTTGATTCTCCTACTACAAATTATTGAAAATTCTTTCAGGAATTTTATTGGTCCAAATATCATCCGAATCTGCTTGCTTTATTTTTCAGAAAAGAATATGCTCTAAATTTTCAACGATGGAACTCATTTACAAACTCATTGCGGATGCTTCCATTAGCATTGGCTTATGGAGTCTGGCAACATCTTCAAACCGGACGGGCACGGATTCCTCCCACTACTGCCTCTCCTGTCCACCGCTCTCGAAAGGATCATACAGAGAAACGAACATATGTTCCGACAAGGTCACATGAAGGACGCAGTCACTATCTTTCATAGCTCAAGAGTTCCTCCTTTGGGAATTACACCGTACCTTATGCGTATTTTCAAGTACTCCAGATGCAGTCCGTCTTGCTTTGTCTTGGCATTCATATATTTGGATTGGTTTTGTCGGCGAACGAAGGCCTGCTTGAGCTGGCTCAACGTTCATCGACTGCTCATTACCAGTGTTTTAGTTGCTGCAAAGTTCTTTGACAATTGGTAAACATTAATAATACATCCCAAATATAAATTTGCCCAGTTTCATAACTTCATTTTATTAAGTGTCTTAACATTTTGATGTGTTAGGTGCCTTAACAACGCGTACTATGCGAAGGTGGGAGGAGTTGGAACTCTTGAGTTGAACAAGATGGAGATGAAGTTGTTGTTTGATTTGGATTTCAGGCTTTTTGTGAGCCCTCGAGTTTTCAGTAGCTACTGCTTGAGGTTAGAGAAAGGCAATAGTGCATAAGCATAAGTGCATAACCTGCCGGATTGAGTGCATTCCTACGCATTGGAGAAACTGTCAAGAACTCAAGATCAGTAATTCAGTAGTTGCATATCCGTGTCCAAGTTCAACATGCAACGCAAATTTATATTCTTCAACAAATAATTTTTATAAAATAAAACAAATCACTATATATAGAATGTTGCATTGGGGTTTTGTTCCTCCGACCAAAGTCGCGAATCATGAGTATATTTGGGTCTCGCGACCATCCTTGCCTTGCGGTTGTGAAATTTTTTAGAGGTCGCGAGTGATAAGACTTCATCATTTTTTTTTTCAAAAAAGAAAAAAATTACAACACAAAAATGAATAAAGATTCAAAAATACAAAACCGATTTTTCATCGACCCTGACTACAACACTGTCGCTCCTTTGTCTGCTTCCCGCTTGCTGATTTTTCAATGATATAAAATCAGATTTTTATACCTTAGATAATCAAGAGATTTAACAAGCCCAATTAGATATTATTTAATCAATAAATTAATTTTCTTTAAGTAACCAAACAATGATTGAAGAGTGTAGAAGTAGAGAGTGATACCTGTGTAACTAGGTAATTCCTAAACTACAAAAAGCAGAATAACAACCTAGGTAACAATGATTTAGGAAAAGAAATAAAGAATTAAGAACAATCTTGGAAAATGGAAAAAAGATATTTATTGGAAATAAGAGCTTACGGAAATTGTTTTTTTATTGCAAATGAGGTAAGGGCTTTTTATATTGCACTACGGCACAGGAAAAACGTGCAAAATGTGGATAATTATTGGATTTTCTTTCCGAATAAATTCCTAGGGAAGACGATTTGCTATTTTTGCCAACACTATTGCGAGCCTAAGGCAACTTGGAGTCGCAATTCCCCTTGTGTCTCGCGACCCTTTTCAGAGTTGAATTTATTTTATATGGATTTTTTCTTTGATATGGTCTTGACTGCAACTACAAAGTTGTAGTTCTCATCTTCCTCCTCAATTTGATATAAGCCTTGTGATTTTTAGCCAAGAGAAGCGCGCTCTAGGATTTTTAGAAAATCCAAATTTATGTTTCTTTGTAATTTTTGGGAATAGTCACGAGCTCCTTGTGATTTCATCACGTGAACCATGTAGGTCGCGGGTCTTTTATGTCTTTTTGGATCGTGAGTAACAAAATTTTGTTACATCCAATTGTCGCGTATTTTTGCAAACATTTCCCTCCTGTTGCACCTCGCAAGCTTACTTGAGCTCTTGTCTTTAGTGGATAATTCGTTACACCTTAACTGGATTTGATTCTAATTTTGGTTCTATTTTTAGCCCTGAGGGAGTTGTTTTGGGAGTTTGCATTTTTATGTCGTAAACACGCCTTCATATGATTTTTCATTTTAAGCACGATATTTTTCCTGAAATGCAAAAGCACGGCAACTAGCGTAATGTTGAACATAAAATATCATAATTTAACTAAGTTGGGAGGTAAAAGTATACGAACATTTACGCTCTATCACACCCCGTGTTTACACAAGTCGTCAAGCAGTCCACTTACTTGCTCCTCACCTCGCTTTAGAACCATGTAAAACCTTCACATCCTCTGAAACCAGCATTGATGATTGTGCTTGTCAAGCCATCCCAAGTACTACAAATTCTCCTCTAGTTCCATTGCCTTTAGAGCGAACTTATGCACCACAGTTAGAAAGTTGATTGACAGACAACATTACAAATTTGTTGCATTAGTCTAGACACCTCGCAAAGATATGATCATAGATAATATGCAAGAACGCCTTTACCTCACCATACTATTATGTGGGTACAACGATGATGTGTTGTCTGTTGAATTCCTTCGTCTTCATTTTCTTTTGTAGGCAAATTAATAGTCTTCATCTTGTCCCGATCCTCTACTTGACATCTTCTCCTTACTTGGTCTACAAGAAAAGTATCATTGACAAATCTTCACTAGGGGACAAGATCTTCTCAAACATATATTGTTTTCTCTGTTGTGTAAGCATGAAGCGGTCGATAGTCACTTTGTCTTCTCTCTCCTTTTGTCACTTCCAAGAGGTCACTTCAATCAAACTATCTCATACTTGATTGGACTATATGGGATCTTTAAGACATGACAAGTAGATGTCTTTACTTGTCTTTCCGAGACACTTATCGTTTGCAGAGTCTTCCCTTGGAGTGGTCGGAACATAATATATCTCCTGAAGTAATTTTGTGTTACCTTACCTTCTTTTTGACATAGGGACTTCAAGTGGAGATTCAAAAAAATTGTTACACACCTTCTTTCACTTGGTCTTCATGAGGAGTGTGTCACATCAGACAAGTTTAACTCTCCTTGAGTCATTTGCTATCGTCGTCTTAACCTTTATTATAATTAAGTACCAATTATATTGTACTAGAACTACTCACATATTGGAGGGGGTGTAATAGGTTCATACTTTCTTCACTAAGAGCAGATCTTTGGTGCACTCCATTTCCAATTGTAAAACGGTCCAACATTCTTAATTCAAGATATCATATGAGAAATGGAACCTTCTCATATGGATACACCAGATGCCATATTGATATTGTAATCAATATATGTCTTTAAGGACTCATGGCATTGGTTCGCTTCAGCAATATAAGAGGTTTTCTTTAGCTTACTTGAATTTTGCTTCAAACCTCGCTTCAGGATCTGCTTCAGCGAACGAGGACACACTCCGGAACTCCCCTAGAATTAGTAATCTTCTCATTTACATGCTTCATTAAGTTACAGGTGGTTTACCTCGAGCTTGAGCCTACACAATAATATAAATTTGCTCTAAAGAGCAAACACATCTTCACTTCTTAATCGTGGCTCATGAATAAAAAGTTCAAGGATACAATTTTCTTCGTTGATCTTGAATGAAAGCTCTCCCAAACTGTTTTGTTAGTAGTATTTAGTAGTTTCCAAACAATGGTCATCTTAAGCAAACTCTTCACCATCTATGCCAAACAATTGCCACCATAGCTCACCGAGTATCATGGAGCTCTCAATCGTGAATGGAGATAAGGATTAAGCTTCTTTATTTCAATGACACTCGTGGCGAAATTGGGAATTCACGAGTAAGCCTGCCACCGTTCTTGAGGAGTCTGTCACCGTTAGGTTTGTTCTACACCTTCATCAATAATTTGCTTGAAGATCAAAATGACCGTGGCAGAAATGAAAATTCACAGACAAAGCTTACGACCGCATATTCATTTTGGCCATTGGTGACAGACAATTCTTTTTATGACCGGTACTAGAGATCGTACAAGAGTTGTCAAAGTCGTCCCACGCGGCATGGTGGGAGATTGAGATTCAGACCAACCATGAACTTATTTGGAGTCATTGCTGCATCAAGAGTACTCGACGTCGCCGACGGAGGGATCTTGCTATTCCTATTTGAAGTGTCCACCTTCGTCTTAGGGACAATAGTCATCGGCAGGAGTGGGTTCCGACACTACAAGAAAAAAGTGAATTTGAAAATGTTGATGCTAAATCGCTGGACGCAGATTAAATTTAGCGTCCACATAGACGCTAATGTAGCGGTCAAAAATATTATCATCCACGTGGACACTACTTTATTTGTATTTAAAAAAATATTTACGTAAATACAAATATTCAATAGTAAAATTTATTTATAAAAAATAAAAATAAACAACGTCCACGTGGATGCTAATATTTATATTTACACAAATATTTTTTAAATATAAATAAATTTGTATCCACGTGGACGCTAATCTTCATATTTACGTTTTTTTTAAATACAAACAAATTTGTATCCACGTGGACGCTAATATTTATATTTATGTAAATACAAATATTCAATAATTTTATTTTTTAAAATAAAATTTAGTATTGATCATCAGGGTCTACAACTTTCTCACACACACTTTCATCATATTTGGTGATACTAAACACCAAACTGCCATGTAGTTTGAAAAATAAAAATTCTCCATCTCACACCATATTGTCATTTACAAACGCTTGTCACCCATGAGCATGAGTAAAATACACATCTTCAGCCTCCTCAACCAACTTAACTCTCCTTGTCTTTCTACTTGGACCGGTCAACTTACCATAACCAGACTTTCTCCTACCATGATAATTTACAAACTCGCGTGGTATCAACTGCAGTAACAAATTAAACAACTTCAATTTAGCCAACAGTAAATCTCATATAATCAAAAAACTTGTTAACAGTGTAAGAGTAATAGATTAGTTACCATTTTTTGAGAGCTGTGTTGTGTAATATACACTCTTCACCCTCCATCTTTAATATTCTTACTTGAAAATTCTAATCTATGCTCACCATATACTGATTTATATGAACTTTTGAGTTATCCGTCTTATTTTTTATTAGATGATACGTGAATATATCAAATTAGGTTGGTGCACCCGAACAATTCCATGACAAATGATATACCCGATACAGTAAATTCTTTGTTTTTAGATTTGGTCCAATTATGTGTAGTAATAAAAAAAGCTCAATGCTTATCCAATTAGATAGAATTAGGGCTCCCATTCCAGTCCATTACATCTGACAAGTCCTTCGACAACACTCCAACTCCAAGAATCCAATAGATGGCGACGACCCAAAACCCTAATCTCCTCCTCTCCCGATCTCATCCCACCCTCTCCGACACCTCCCACCACCCGAAGACGACCACCACCCTATCCTCCTCCCTCCCCGAAAACCCAACACCCCCAGCCGCTGACCAGTCCGAGTACCTCTCCTTCTCCGATCTCTCAACCTCCATGCCCGACATCACCCCAACTCCTCAACACTCTTCTTCCTCCGTCCCCACTCTCCTCCACCTCTCCTTCAACCAAGACCACGCTTGCTTCGCTGCCGGCACCGACCACGGATTCCGTATCTTCAATTGCGAGCCCTTTCGGGAGATATTCAGACGGGACTTCGCCACTGAGTCCGGCGCTGGAGCTGGGATAGGTGCGGTGGAGATGCTTTTTAGGTGTAATATACTGGCGTTGGTTGGTGGAGGGACGCTGCCGCAGTATCCTACTAATAAGGTCATGATTTGGGATGATCATCAGAATCGGTGTATTGGTGAGCTCTCCTTTAGGTCGGAGGTCGAAGCTGTCCGGCTGCGGAGGGATAAGATTGTTGTGGTGCTGTTGCAGAAGATTTTCGTTTATAATTTTTCAGATTTGAAGCTGCTGCATCAGATTGATACTGTGGCCAATCCCAAGGGGTTGTGTGAGATTTCCCAAGTGTCTGGTTCTCTGGTCTTGGTGTGTCCTGGAGTGCAGAAAGGGCAGGTTAGGGTTGAGCATTATGGATCGAAGAGGACCAAGTTTATTACTGCACATGATTCTAGAATTGCTCGTCTCGCCCTGACTCAAGATGGTCGATGGCTTGCCACCTCCAGTAGTAAAGGCACCTTGGTCAGAGTCTTTAATACTTTGGACGGTTCTTTGCTTCAGGAGGTACCTTTTCGCTGAAGTTTTGTATTCATATTTTTAATATCATCGTGTTGTTCAGTAGAAAAATAGCTTCTTGGAATGTTTAAATCGTGTGAGACTGATCTATATGATGTGGAATTCAAATCACATGATTACTCATGGATTCGGTTATGACTAGGATGCAAACATTCCTTGCAAATTGAATGTGAATATTTAAATTTGAGTCTCACGCATTTTTGGGGACATGTCATGTTCTTTCAGGTGAGGAGAGGTGCACATAGAGCCGAGATTCACAGTCTAGCGTTTTCATCGACTGCACAGTGGCTAGCTGTTTCAAGTGATAAAGGAACAGTCCATGTGTTTGGCCTCGGTGTAGACACAGGTTCACTGGCAAGCGAAAGACCACGGACTCCTGAAGCTAATCCTTCTTCTACCTCCACCCTGTCCTCTTTATCATTCATCAAAGGTACTCATGTTAATAGCTTTGTTGATTACAGGGCTACTTAAACCATGATATTTAATCTTGAGTTCATGGTGATTATATTCCTAAATTGCGAGCAAATAGGCTACTTAAACAAGTATGTTAACGGTAAACTATTATTAATTTCAAAGTGTTCTTTATGTTACAAATGTTGGATCCATATGATGTTTTCTAATATAGTAAGGATTTGTATTTTTTATAGATTTTACCTGTTTTTATGAATTTCAGGTGTACTGCCAAAGTATTTCAGTTCTGAATGGTCAGTGGCACAGTTCCGTTTGCAGGAGGGTTGTCGGTACATTGTTGCGTTCGGACACCAAAAGAACACCATTGTTGTTGTTGGTATGGATGGAAGGTAACAGATCTTCTCAATCGCTTGTTTTTTGTTCTATTATCTGTGCAAATACAATTCTGTAAAGAGTACACATTTAAACAACTGGGTTTTATATTTATAGCTGAATGGGCGTGTTAGTTGTGCATAGTGAAATTAAAACTTTGACAAAGCCCAAGACTCCAGGCACTTCTGGAAGATTGCCATCTGAATCAACTCATCACTCATGCTGTATCTGTTTATTCCCTATTAGATATACCAAGAATCTCTTAAAACTTGAGTGTTCAGCTTCTGTTAGTTACTTGGTAAATACCTGGGAGTAGGAAGCATTGATTGTTCGTTGTATGCCTTTAGTGGCTTAGTTTGATAAGAGCATTTTAAGCCATATATTTGCATGACGTTTGTCTTGGGTTTGTATCAGCATTAGTTCTTTCTAATGCTCGTTGTTAACTGGCTAGTGATGTTTCTGATTGCAGTTTCATCCGATGTGAGTTTGATCCTGTGAATGGTGGAGAGATGACTCAAATTGAATGTCACAATTTTCTAAAGCCAGAAGAGGCCCTATGACAAGATGAGACATGAATCTCTTTATTGTATTTCCCAGTGTTTTATACTGCCTCAACAAATAAATGGCAACATCAGAAAGGTTTCTTGGCTTGGAATACAAATTTAGTGAAGCCCATAGGAAAGCTGTTGTAAATAAAGGAACTTGGAATTTAATAAAGCCCACAGTATGATTATGATATAAATTTGGGAGGTTTTGGTTGTTATACTTTCCAATTAAATTCCAAGAATTTTGTTGGTATACTATTTCATTAACAGACTCAGGAGTGCTTACCATATGAACAGTTATGGACGGAGTGGAGTAGTCGTTCATGTAGTCATTTAAGAATTTTGTTATACAAAAATTACCCCCAATGATGGAAAGGAGCGGTGAGAGTAGCATCAAGTTGTTTTCTGAATAACAAGAACGGAAAGAAGTGAGCATCTGTTCTATAGTTCGTCATGTGAATCATCATCATTCTCATCCTGCGACCCATCTGCTGTGCCTGCTCCACTCTTCTCGTAAACACCTTTGATAACCGGATTGCAGACAGCCTCGATCTCTTTGAGTTTCTCCTCGTATTCATCCTTCTCCGCATTTTGAGTATCGTCCAACCACTCCAATGCTTCCCTAAGACTGCTCTCAATCCTTTCTTTATCATCCGACTCAATCTTGTCACCCAGTTTGTCCTTGTCGTTAATTTGGCTTTTCATTTTGTATATGTATGTTTCCAACCGGTTGCGCGCGTCAATCTTCTCTTTGATCATTCTGTCTTCCTCTGCAAACTCCTCGGCCTCTCTCACCATTCGCTCGATCTCTTCTTCTGTTAGACGACCCTTCTCGTTGGTGATGGCAATGGACTGTGATTTCTTGGCTGCTTTGTCCTCAGCTCTTACGTGTAGGATACTATCAGTATCTATCTCAAATGTCACCTCTATTTGTGGGACTCCCCTGCAATTTTGATCTTCGGTTAGCTAGTGGGTCCGTATTTTGTCGACATACATATGAAAGACAAGACAACTAAGCTGATCATGTATGATGATGTGATATCCCTTACCTTGGGGCTGGTGGGATGCCAGTGAGATCAAATCGACCAAGTTCACGGCAATCCTTTGTGAGGGTTCTCTCCCCCTCGTACACCTTGATTGACACTGAGGTTTGCTGATCTGCGTAAGTTGTGAAGATCTGAGACTTCTTAGCTGGAATGACCGTGTTCCTGGGGATCAATACTGTCATTACACCGCCCGCTGTTTCAATCCCCAAGCTCAAAGGAGTGCGATCAATTAAGAGAAGATCTGCATTTGAACAAATCAGGAAACGTTAAAATATGTATGCATGCTTGCACTGCGCCGCACCTTATCACTGAACTATGCATATGCATGTCTGAAAGTGCTAATAAGTTGTGGATATAGGCAGGCTTTGGGCGCATACCTTTCGTCTCATTCCCACCTTCGCCGCTGATGATGCCTCCCTGAACAGCCGCACCATACGCCACAGCCTCGTCTGGATTCACCCCCTTGCAAGGTTCTTTCCCATTGAACATATCCTTCAAAAGCTCCTGCACCTTGGGAATGCGAGTACTTCCTCCAACCAACACAATTTCATGAATGTCACTCTTCTTCAGGTTTGCATCAGCCAGCGCCTTCTCCACCGGACGAAGAGTTTTCTTGAACAGATCCATATTCAGCTCCTCAAACTTAGCCCTAGTCAATGGCTCAGAGAAGTCCATCCCATCAAAAAGTGACTCGATCTCCACTCGAACTTGATGCTGGTTGCTAAGTGCCCTCTTGGCTCTCTCACACTCCCTCCTCAGCTTCCCCAATGCCTTGTTGTCCTTACTAATGTCTTTCCCATGCTTCTTCTTGATCAGCTTGATAAAGTAATCCATCACCCTATGATCAAAATCCTCCCCTCCCAAATGAGTGTCTCCGCTCGTAGCTAAAACCTCAAACACACCATTGTCTATGGTCAGAACACTGACATCAAACGTCCCTCCTCCAAGATCAAACACTAAAATGTTCTTCTCCCCATCCGCTTTCTTGTCCAGCCCATAAGCTATCGCCGCAGCTGTTGGCTCGTTGATCATTCGTACAACATTCAGCCCCGCTATCACTCCGGCATCCTTGGTCGCCTGCCTTTGCCCGTCGTTGAAATACGCTGCACCCAATTCCCAATCGAAAACTCTTTAAAAAAAAACAGAACAAATAAACTAGCTACGACCATTCGGACGGAAGCTCAGATTTATCTTGTTAGTATGTAACGATGATACCTGGAACAGTGATGACAGCGTTGCTGATCTTCTTCCCCAAGTAAGACTCGGCGGTCTCCTTCATTTTTGTCAAAATCATAGCACTGATTTCCTCAGGGCTAAACACTTTATCCTCCCCTTTGACTTTGACTTGAATGTAAGGCCTTCCATCCTTGTTCACAACCTTATACGGCAGAAACTTCAAGTCTCTCTGGACCTCCGGATCATCAAACCTTTAAACCAAACACTAAATATTAGTTCATGTTTTCGTTTCAGTTTCAGTTTGAATTTGAGGCACTCACTTTCGACCGATGAGGCGCTTGACGTCGGAGATGGTACGCTCTGGATTCTGCGCCGCCTGATTTTTTGCAGCTTCTCCAATCAAACGCTCCGTGTCTGTAAAGGCAACCCATGAGGGAGTGATGCGGTTGCCTTGATCATTAGCGATGATATCTACACGTCCGTCTTTATAAACACCGACGCATGAATACGTCGTTCCTAAATCGATCCCGATCACCGTTCCGATTTTATTTGGTTTCGCGAAAACAATCCCTAAGCAACCAAATCACAGCACATTCAAAAAAACATGTAAAGTATCTCAACCGTAAATTCACTACGTACGCTAGCTGCTTACCTGAAAGAAGCAATGAGCAGCACAGAGCGATAAGCGCGGCTTTGGAAGTCGACATTTGAAAGAGAGAGAGAGAGAGAGAGGTTCGCTGTAGATGCTTGATGGAATGTGATCGATTCTGGAGAAGAAAGGTGAAGGAGAAAAGAGTATTTATACGGTTTAGGAAGGAAGGAGGTAGAGTGTTCCTTCCAATAATAACTTGACACGTTGTTATTTCCATCATGCTTTCAAAAATCTGAAGAGCGCGAGAGTGTTCTACCCAATGAAAACATGACACGTGGGTTTAACTGAGGCACGACGATGAGTGTCATCACCAATACGATACCGACACGTCGGATCTTTTTTTGTTGTTCGGTGAATTTTATTTGTGGTTAAAGTAGGAAAATATGGTAGGCAAAATTGGATTTTTTTTAGTTTCCATTTATGTTTAGTTATGCATAATTTCCTGATTTGTATTCAGGCATATTTAAATTTAATATGAGTTGGGTTCAAGTGAGACAATAAATATTTGTATGGTTGTAGAAAAATATTAATTTATATTTTTATAGTTTAGATACAAAATGCTAATATGTTAGTTGCAACATACTTTTAAAATGCTACAAATATACATTTATTACGTAAGCCTAAACAGAAAAGTATATTTTGATTTCTAATTTAATTTAAGTTTATTTTTTTTGAATTCGTTTGATCAGACAAGATGATGTCCTCATGGCGTACTAAAACCGCTAGTTTCACATGGATCCAATTCTTTTAATATTTTATAGTTAATTTCTTAATCATATTTTATATTGCCTTATTAGCTTTTTTAAAGATTAATTACCAGAAACCATTCATAAAATATAATTTTTTTGATAGTCATTTCTAAAATGTGATATTATCAATAACCACCTATTAAAATATTTTTTTACCAATAGTCACCTATATAAAAATAATCAGTTCAATAAACACACACCCATCGACAATTTGTTCAATAAAAAATAATATATAAAATTATGTTAAAATTCATATACGTTCAAAATAGTAATTGAAAAATA
>JAWWMW010062366.1:0-35524 GCA_035048345.1 Echeveria elegans
GTCGTCACTTAAGATTGCATGTGTCTTTGTATTTCAAAATACTTGCCAGTGAGATTTACTCTGTGCGTGCATGACTAGTCCTACCTTAACCAACCGTTATCATAAATCATTCTACCTTATTTTTCATAAATCCCTAAATGAGATCGTGAGTACTATAAGAGGAGTCGTTCCCCTGTCATCTTTCCTTTAAAATAGAAATATTCGAAACCATTTTCCCACATCTTGAAATAGACCCCCCAAAACCCCTTCTGAACTACTTTTGCGCCAATTAGTTTGTTAAACTGAGTTTCCACTGTTCCCTTGGGTACGATACTAGGATCACCCCTAGTCTTTACAAATTTTGTTTGACGTACATGCTGAATACTACTGTATATTACACACGTCACCCCCAAGAGTATTAATGAATCATCGGATCAGACCACTACAAAGCTATTGATTGCTGACTATAAGCTTTTCATATTCGAACACTGAGTTCATGTATTAGTGCCTGTGTCAATATGGCAGGGCACTTAAGCGCCAAGGAAAATTGAGGTAGCATGTACCTGTGTTAGAAAAGAAGGATCAAATGGTGAACAAAACTTATCTGGATCGTCTCAAAGTGTAGTTGAGACTACTGGATAAAGCTCGTAAGGAAACTGTTGAACGAATTATCTTGACAGAGCCCTTTGGGGCCTCTCAGGGGAAAGATCAGGATGCCGAGACAGATTCAACCATTGGTGATGCTCCAGTTGATAAATAAGATTTAATTTCAAACTTCCAGAATGGTATTTCTGTTTGTGTGTGAATGCTCTTGTCACATCTTTGTGACAAAAAGGGGGAGTTATCAGCCTGTGAAATCAGTGGTGAAGTGTTTATGGTTGTATATGTATCTGATCGATTCAGGAAGAAATTATCTATGGTGAATCAAGCCGCTGGCTATATTGATGCTGAGCGCAAGGATGTGATGATTCTATTCTTTATTTTGGAGTGCCCCTGAAGACAGGCATTACTGCAGCAACCTATTATATGGTACTACTGTCTCCATTATTTCATACTTTTGATACTGGATATCCCTTGCACTTTTTTGTGGCAAAAAGGGGAAGAATAATGTAGGGGGAGAATGTAATATAAAGTGTTCAACTGCTGAAAGTGTTCAGGCGCTGAATGGTGGTGTTCAAGCGCTGAATATTGGCCTGATTTGATTCAGTATGTGAATGAGTCAGCATTTATGGAAATATGTATACCGATTTATGGAATGGGTATCTTCTCTGTAGTTTTTTTTGGATTTCTGCATGCTAGCATTAATGGAACTATGTATACCGATCTATGGAATGGGTATCTTCTCTGGAGTTTTTTTTTTTTTGGATTTCTGCATGCTAGCATACGAGTTAGCTTCTTATATAGTTTTGCCAAAAAAATTATCAAGGGGGAGAATGAAAGCACCACGAAATATGTGCTTATGAATGACAATGTTTTTGGCTAAGACTGAAACTTAGACAAAGACTTCGATGATGATTATGTATGACATCGAAGTCAGGTACTTATGGATGACAATCTTTTTTGATCCGACAATGAATACTTATGCTAGCATTGATGGTATCTTGGTATGGGTTTGGCAAAATATTGCCAAGGGGGAGATTGATAGCACATGGAAGATTTGTGCTCATTGGTGGCAATTATTTTGGCCAAGTTATTGTTTATGAATGCTCGTCTCAGGGGACCTGAGTTGTTCCAGGATCTGATTGTCAGATCAGGACGGGCTGGCTTCTCCTCATGCGTGCCTTGATATTTCTGTATATGAAATATTCAAACTTATCTCTTTTGGAAAGTGATAAAGTTTGTTTCTTTTTTAATAAGGCTGGCACGATTTTATTTAATAAAGATATTGGTTGGAATATTGGATATTGGCACGATTTTATTTAATAAAGATATTGGTGGAAATTTTGGATATTGCTTAAATATATTTAAAAACAATAGTTGAAAAGTTTATCAAGGAAGAGATCCCATGTTTTTAGGAATGGCAAGAAATTCGGTTTGCTTGGGAAAGGAGTCGCCATTCCATATAAGTATGTATGAAGATCTTCTTCCTTATTTACGGATGTTATTAGAGCAAAAGTACAAATATATTCCAACGCCGTGCACGTTGAATTACGCCTAGTCCAAATATTTTATTCAACAAAGACGTTGACAAGCCAAAGCTAAAATCCATACCAACGCCGTGCAACTGAGCCTATTTCCGACGTTCATCATTCACATTGAGGTGATAATCAAAGAACGGCGAACTGAAGAGATTCGGATCCTGAGCAGTGTTGACGCAGAGGCAGAAAACACGTGCACAGAAGAGTTCAGACTGGTCTGGACTGGTGGACATCAAGACTGGGTCTTGTATCAGGAACCTGAGAATCTGAACAGATCACAATCTGAATCCTAAATTTAATTGAGCGTAGTGCTTACAATTTCATTCCGAAGGCTTTCGTATTGAGATGTGCATTTACATATATATATATATATATATATATATATATATGCATATAATGTACATATGAGCCTGCAATTGCAAATGCAAATGTGAAACATCATGTTTTTGTAATACTTTATTTAATAATATATCAAATTATTATATTTATTAACAAATTATCCTACATTTACTGATCATGTTACGTCCATATGTCGTCCATATGCATATACAAACAAAATTTTGATTAATAAAAGGTTAATTATCGGAAACCATCCGTAAAATATGAGTTGTTCCTATAGCCACCCGTAAAGTATGGTATTACTTAAAATCACTCATTAAAATATTTTCTTACCAATAGCCACCCATATAAATATAATCAGTTCACTAAACACCCACCCATCAACAATTTGTTCAACAAAAATAATAAATAAAATTATAAAAAATCTGTTAATATTGAGAGAAATCCAAAACAGTAATTAAAACTATTAAACATTTTTTATTTTTGATAAACTTTTGTACTAGAATTTGGTAAAATTTTGAAATATTGAATTAAATTTATACAAAAATATTCTTAAGGCATAAATTTTTTGTTAAATATGAAATTATATGGAAGACTTTCTTATATTTGTTTTCTAAAGTTTTTAATGTTTTTGAATTTTTTATTATTTTTTATGAATTGTTTTTCGATGGACGGATGTTTATTGAATTGATTATTTTTATATGATTTTTATTTGTAAAAAGTATTTAATGGGTGGTTTTGAGTAATATCACATTTTACGGGTGGCATTCGGAAAAATTCGTATTTTAACGGTGGGAAAAACCATGAGCCAAACTCATTCCGAACATGGGAAGAATTAGCTCTAGCCTTCGTGAATCAATATTTCCCACCAGCTAAAGTAAAGGAGATAAGGTACAAAATCAGTAAGTTTGTTCAATTTGATGGTGAATCATTAAATGAGGCTTATGAGCGATTCAAGGGCTTGTTGCGCGAGTGTCCGCATCATGGGTTTAATAACTGTGAGTTGTTGTCGGCATTCTATGACGGAATGGATGAGAATGGTCGAGCAAGGAAAGACCAAGTAAGCGGAGGAGGAATCATGGAGTTAACCCTCCACTGAAGGATTTAACTTCGTTGAAAAGATAACAAGAAACAGCTATCAATGGAAAGGAGACCGGAATCATTTGAAGAAGAACGAGAATGATTCAAGTTCAAAGCTAGTAACAAAGAACAATTTAGACGCTTTAACTAAGATCGTGAAGGCTTTGGCATAATCATTTGGGAGCATAAATCCCACCAAGAAGAGAAAACAATCAGGGGTTTATGAGGTTATTGAACTTAACGAGCAAGCATATGACTCAAGGGAGGAAATCAAGGCGAAGATGTTCACTATGTAGCTCGAGGACAAGACCGTCCTTACGTCCCACCTCCAATGCAACAAAGAAAAGTAAAGTTTTACCCAGATTCAAAACCTTCAACATCAAATACATATTGCAATAGTCCTACTCAACCAAGGAGTCAGTACCAACCAAGGATACCATACTCCGATAACCCGAGCAACAATCAAACTTATAACTGAAGGCAAGAAGAAGAGAAGCAAAAGGAACCATCATTAACTCAACTAATGACACAAATGATAGCCACTCAAGCTTAGCAAAGCAAGAATATTCAATACTTGACGTATGAACTTCAACAAGAGAGAGCAGCCCGAAAAATGCTGGAGATGCAACTTGCTCAACAAGCTTCACGCTCACGGAATCCTGTAAAACTTCCTACGCAACCCGATGTAAGGACCGCTGATGTTAGTGCTATCAAATTAAAGAATGGAAAAGTCCTCGAGGGATCGAAGGGAAAGGATAAAACCTTAACCATAGTCGAGCAAGAGGAGGATCTCGTGCAAAAGAAGGAGACCGATGATGAGGAGAGACCGTACGTGGCTTCACCAACTTGTGTGCCTCCCATTCCTTTTCCTCAGCACCAAGTCAAAGTCAATGAGAATGCTTGTTTCAATAGATTTACGGAAGTCTTGGCCAAGTTGCACGTCACACTTCCATTTTTGAGGTAATACTTCAAGTGCCTACATATGCTAAATTTCTTAAAGATATAATTACTCATAGACGTGATTTCAAAGATATAGATTATATTGTCATATGAGCAAATTGTAGTGCAATAATTCAACATAACATGCCTAGGAAAGGTAAGGATTATGGTTCCTTTACTATTCCAATTTTTGTAGGCGATGTTGATATTGAAGACGCTTTGTCTGACTAAGGAGACGAAATATTCATCATGCCATATATTTTGTATCAAAAATTGAACATAGGAACATTGACAAAAACATCTCTTATCCTTAGACTTGCTGATAGATCAAAAAGAGTTTTGGTAGGTGTTCTAGAAGATATGCCTGTGAAGATAATAAACTTTTATAAACCTGTGGATTTTTATGTGCTTGAAATGGATGATAGTCCGCATGCTGAAATGCCCGTCATTTTAGGTAGGTCATTCTTAAACACTGTTAAAGAATAAATTAATTATGGCAATGCCACAATCGAGTTAAATTTGGGATAAGAGAAAATTAAATTTCACATCAATCTGACAATTTTGCGTCCACATATTTGTGTCTAACCCAAAATGGACACTAATGAACAGTGGACCGCACATTTTGCATTCACGTGGATGCAAAGGTCAAACTGGATACTATTTTGAGTGCAAAAGTTTGGTGAAAAATATTAGTGTCCACGTGGACGCTATTTTTTGTGCGAAAAATTTGGCGGACAAAATTAGCGACCACGTCGACGCTAATATTATTTTTAGATATTTTTTAAAAATCAAAATTATTTTTTTTAATCTTTTAGAAAAATCAGAACTAATTTAGCGACCACGGGTCACTAATATTATTTTTTAAATATTAAAAAAAATCAGAATTATTTACTAATTTTTTTTTAGAAAAATCCGAATTAACATAGCGATTACGTGGTCACTAATTTAATTTTTCATTAAACCTTAAGTCCTAATGGTGATTTACGCTACTTTAATAATTTGAAAATTAAATAAACAATCAGCGACCATGTGGACGCCAATTGTTTATTTAATTTTCCGACTTCTTGCTCATTTTTCACCCTCTTAATATTTGAGTCAGTCTTTGAGCTCAACATATGATTTGTAGCATTTGGAGTCAGCTTTCTAATGAATTATGTTTCGTCTCCATCGGATCAATGACTCATCTTTTAGAAACTTCTGAAGCACAAAAGTTCAAAAAAACACAATGTTTGGAAAACATTATGCATTACGAAACACTAAACTACTACTTTGTTGACCTTTCTGATGCATCAGTCATCCAACAATTCTCAGTTAATTTCTTGGGTTTTGGTATTAGATTACGGTACAATGATGAAATTGTGTTGAAGGTGTTGCATATTGAGATTTTGTGGAATTGTTGAATTGGTGAAATGGTTGAATTGAAATTGATCATTGTTGAATTGATTGTATGTATGTATAGTATTGAATTTTGTGGAATTGTATGTATATGTTGATATTTGTGAAATTGTTGAATTTGTGGAATTGTTGAATTGATTTTTGTTATTGTTGAATTTGAAATTGAAATGTTGTTATTGTTGAATTGATTGTTGATAGTGTTGATATTGAAACTTGAAATGTTGGAATTATTTGAGATTATGATTCGTTGGTCACGCCCCCACGTACTCTGGGAGATGCCCCCGAGTCTGGCAAGGATCTGCTCTACGCACTACATGGTGAGGCTGAGGCATCGCACACCCGGAGCTCGGAGAGAACAGAGTCAGAATCGATCGACTCTGACGCTTTTGGGGGTTTCGAGTTATCTCCATTAGTAGGCCCGAGTGGTATGAGCCCTTCTGTCGAGACAGATATCGCCACCTCAAGGGTTAGAGATGTTGCTCGATCAGCTCGTTCGCCACGAACCCTCAATCCCAATGTTATTTGGGATCTGATCTTGATTGGCGGCAGGTTAATTAGTTTTATGTTTTTTTAAATATTTATTTGTAAATTATTTCATAAAGTAACTCGATTGTTTGTTTAATTTGTAGGTTGGAGCCCAGCCACAAGGTGACGCGCTGGGCTACTCAGATTATCACCTCCCAGCCAAATGCGGACACCCCAAAGTTCCAGGACGCCAGTAGAGCATCTCAAGGCTGTTGGTTTGCGTCATGGCGGGTATGCCCTTTTCTTTTTGTTAATTCAAGTACATATTTGATCTATATATCTCAAGACTGATCTTGTTATTTGGGATTTGATCTTGATTGGCGGCAGGTTAGTTTTCCATTTTTTTTAAATATTTATTTTTAAATTGTTTCATAAAGTAACTCGATTGTTTGTTTAATTTGCAGGTTGGAGCCCAGCCACAGGTGACGCACTGGGCTACTCACATTATCACCTCCAGCCAAATTCGGACACCCTGAAGTTTCAAGACGCCAGTAGAGCGTCTCAAGACTGTTGATTTGCGTCATGGTGAGTATGCCCTTTTCTTTTTGTTATTTCAAGTACATATTTGATCTATATATCTTCTAATTATTTTTATTGTTTCAGACGCAAATTTGCTGGGATGAGTCAGCAGATGGTATGAGCACAGCGAATGTCCAGAAGATCTAGGAGAAGCGCTACAACGACACTGTCCACAAAGCTCGAGTGGCGGCAAAGAAATCGAGAATGATAGATGATCCAAGTTGGGACCGGTGGATGACGCAATGGAGGACGCCTGAGTACCAGGCATTGCGGTAGCGATAGAAGGCAAATCGGAATGCTCGACCGTCGCTGCAGACTGCGGGGTCAAAAGGAATGCTCGAGCACCGGCGTCACATGGTATGTATTAATTTAATAGAAGCTTTAAATTCATTTAGTTATTTAACGTTTTATTTTATTTGCAGGATGCCGAGCTTGGGAGGTCAATTACGCCTCATGAGTTGATGGTCCACACTCACGCACGTGCGGTAGAGCGTACCCAGTTAGTGGATTATCGTTCGCAGGAGATAACGGTGAGTTACGTAACTTTAAATAGTTTCCATTCAATCATATTTTAGCTATTATTCATTATTTTAATAATTATTTAACATGTATTATGATCGGACTCGGGAGATTCTCATCCAGAGGAGCAGCCAGTCTGAGAAGTGTTGAAACATGTATTAGGACCGAACTCGTGGACGCAAATTCACTTTTTTTTATAGTGTCAACCGACTTTTTTTGTAGTGTGAACCGTCTAAAATGTTGGAATCACCTACACGCACTATGGACAGTGAATTTGTTGAAACATATGAAGTGTTTGATGAAAATGATATTGCCGAACTAACCTCTGATGGAAGTGAGAAGTAAAGTAATAAATGTGCGGAGGACGCTTAGGAGGCGTTGATGTAAATCAGAAGGGACAAGGGAGATCACGAGAAGCCGAAAGGTAAGGAATTTGTTTTGGATTTGAAATCTCTTCCACCAAAATGCAATCAATTTTATATCATACATGTGAAGAATATAAGCAAATATATACGAAAATATTAAATATTTAGGACACCAATATCACCTACTACCACCTCTTTAACATTCTCTCACAATCATCCCAGACGCCCCCTAACTTGTCATCTCAATCTTCAATTAGTGATGCATGTGTTATTTGTGAAGAGTGTGGATTTGAATTTCGAAGAGTGAGGTTAGAGAGATTGTTGATTGTGAAATTGGAAATAAGGGTGAGGAGAGAGAGGAAACTCATAGGGAAGAGAGTGGGAGAGGAACCTTGGGCACTGTAGATAGGACGTGTGTGGCGATTTCTGGTGGCTGGCCGGTGTGCAGGCGATTGCGGTCGCTACGCGACAAAATTGATGACATCTGAAGTTCTGTCTCCTTTCGCAATCAAATTTAAAGAACCGAAATTGCCAGATCCGAAGAAAGTGTCAGATTTCCTTTTTCGAAAAGGTTTCGTTTGGAGCGGCTCTGTCGAAACATAAATTGAAACCTCGATTTCCTTCAATTCCAATCCCGACAAGGCAATATGGGTCTCTATAGGGTCGACCTTCTATGTCTTTCTCAGCAGCGGGAGTCGACGCCGGTGCTAAGTGTTTCCAATTTTTCTTAATTGCTAAATTCACAGTGGGGCGACCTTCGATTGATATCATCAGACAAACATTTCAGGCCAATAGGGATATCAAAGGAAGGGCAACCTTGAGTGAAATATGGTAAGAAAGTTTCAACACGCCATGTTTAGGCTGTTCAGATATTCACCGGAATATAACCCTAGAAGAGGGTCAACAACAACCACCAAGTGGATCAGGCAACCGAGCTTACCTCCGACATTATTAATTCCTTTGCAGTTTTTTTTATACGGATGATAGGATGAAGGCCTGTGCTAATCTGCGCTATGCTTGTGCCTGAATTGGATGTGACGCAAGAGATCCCTGACAAAATTTGGGTTAGCCTGCCAAGGACGAAAGGTTATTAGTAGGAGATTAGTATTAAAGGGAACATGTCTTATTGCGTCCATTGTAAAATTCATGGTCATGACCTTGCTGCCTGTCGCAACAAAAAAAAAAACCGGCTATGATCTACGAAGGTAATCACGTGCAGGAAAAAACTATGGTGAATCCAGCAAGGTAGCTGAGAAAATTACCAAAAAGGAAACCAAATGGCGAGTAGTGGAATCCAAAATAGTGGCTAATAAGGAAACCTTGAAAGCGGGTTATGGTCCAGACCTGCTCTATGCCAACACGACCTGAAGTACAACTACCCAAGTCCAGATAACTACTCCGAGGAAGAAAGGAACAATCTCAGAGAAGCTTTATCAAAAATGGTGGAGCGGTTGGCCAAGCTTAAAACTAGCAGTAACCTCACGAACACCTCCGGTGCAAAGGGGGACAATCAAATCGTTGTGATAGAAAATCCATCCTATAATGTTTAACATTATTTGTTGGAATATTTGAGGTATCCGCAGTAAAGGTACTATTCCTTACCATAAATTCATTTTATCTAAATTTAAACCTTGTATGTTTGTCCTTTTGGAGTCGTTGGTTCAAAGTTCCAAGTTAGATATGTTTTGTAGATCCCTAAGATACGACGGAGTTATTCATGGTGGAGACAACAACAATAAAATCTAGGTTCTATGGAACAATGACATTCGGGTGGAGGATATTCTTCGGGAAGAGCAGCATGTCTCATTCAAAACTTGGGAGAATACCAATCAGAAACATACTTGGTGTACATTTGTATACGCTAAATATGACAGACTTGGCTGCCAAGATTTATGAGATAGTTTCGTGATCAAGTCTGATATTACATGTCCCTGGATCGTTGGAGGTGATTTCAATGCTATTTCCCACTCTGGGGAGAAAATGGGGAAGTGCCCCGCTGATACAAATTCCATCTTGGATTTTAATAATTTCTTAATGATGGTTGATTTAAGTGACGCTGGTTTCATCGGAAACAAACATACTTGGACAAATAACAGGAAGGGTGAAGACATTGTCATGGAGAGACTAGACATATTTTTGATTAATGGAATCTTTATGGCAGACAATGGTAACGCTAATATCACGTACCTCTCGATTTTTGCCTCTGATCATGCCCCTCTACTTTGCACTAGCTCGAAGAAACCTAAGTTCTCGGCTCGTTTTCACTACATGGAAGTTTGGCAAACTCATGTGGGGTTTAGAGATTGTATTAAAAGTGCTTGGGATGGGGAGAATCACTTACACCCTACGCAGAATTTCTCCTTAAAACTTGGGAAACTAAGGACTGTTTTAAAACGATGGAATTGGGAGGCTTTTGGTGACCAAAATTAGGAGCAGAGGCTTATTAGAGACTTCGATCAATATCAGCAGAAGCTGGACTCTAGATGGAATGAGGTGTCCTACAGAAACTTAGTGAAAGCCAAGAACGACTTAAATAACACATTTACGTTGAAGGAAGGCATGCTTAAAGATAAGGCCAAAATCAGCTGGCTGAAAGATGGAGATCGAAACTCTGCCTTTTACCATGCTTCTATCAAGGCCATGAGGGCAAAGAATAGCTTCAAGATAAAGAGTGCGAGTGGTACGCTGTCGTCTGATAGTGATGATGTCGGGAAGGCAGCTGTGGAGTATTATGCTGACCTCTTTAACAAATATTGCAGACCCCCTGACCATAAATATATGATGCGGATTCCAAAAAAGGTCAATAGTGATATGAATGAAGCACTTACGGTAATCCCCGAATGAGGAGGAAATCAGGACAGCCCTGAAGAGTATGAATATCGATGGTGCTCCCGGCCCGGATAGTTTTAGTGTTCATTTTTATACTTTTGTCTGCGATATTATTAAGTCTGATTTGATCAACTCGATTCAGTTCTTTTTTAAAGGATTCCAAATGCCAAGGTCTTAGTCAGCCACAATGATTACTCTCATCCCGGAAATCCAGAACCCTACTAGCATTGATCAGTTAAGACCGACCAGTCTTTGTAACGTCTGTCACAAAATAATCTCCAGAATCCTTTCTACCAGATTGGGACATATTCTCCCTGTGATCATCAGTCCGGAACAAGCAGGTTTTGTGAAATGAAGGGGGATTCATGAGAACATTGCTTTGGCTCATGATATTGCTCACGATATACACAAAGCAGGGGCCGATGGGAATGTTATCATCAAAATGGACATGTCCAAAGCTTACGACAGGATCTCTTAGAGCTTTCTAATTCGTATCATGAGGGCTTTCGGCTTTAATGAAGTTTGGTGCGACCTGATTTACAGAAACATTTCCAATAATTGGTACTCTATTACTCTTGATAAACGAAGCTTTGGCTTCTTTAAATCGAGCTTGGTGTTCGTCAAGGGGATCCATTTTCCCCGAGTCTCTTCGTTTTGGCTATGGATTGGTTATCCCGGAAGTTCAACCACGCTGTGAATCAAGGGGATGTTAAGGCTTATGGCAATAAAAAGGGTGCCGATAAGGTTCATCATCTTCTTTTTGCTGATGATGTTCTTATATTCAATAAGGACTGTCCGAATAGTATGGGGAATCTCCTGAAAATCATTGACGAGTTTTGTGAGGTCTCGGGGGAGGTTCTTAACCCGAATAAAAGCCAGGTTTTATTCTCTAAAAGAGCTGATGATAAGAGAAAGCAGGAAGTGCTAAACAATACCAAGTTCATTGAGCATCAGCTGCCCACGAAATATCTAGGTGCCCCTCCGATCCAAGGTAGAGTTAAGGCTTACTACTTTGACTACTTATTGGATAATCTATCTAGTAGAATTAATGGATGGATGAGAAACCTGCTCTCAATGTCGAGGAGGCTTGCTCTAATTAAGTCGATTCTCTCGTCTATCAGCATCCATGCAATTTCGATTTTGCCTATTCCAAAAAAGAGTCTGATGCAAATGCAGAGCCCCATCTCCAACTTCCTTTGGAACCAAGGTAAGATCCGGAAACACCATTGGGTGAGCTCTGAGAAGATTTGTCGAACAAAATAGGAGAGTGGCCTGGGGATCACTAATCTGATTGATAACATGAAAGCTCTTTATGGGAAACTGGCCTGGAAATACTTGGAACAAAACAGCCTCTGGGCTCGATATGCGAAATCAAGGTTCATTGTTGGGAAATCTGGCTCTCCTATTTGGAATGCCATCGGTAAGCATATCAATTATCTTATATCCAAGTCGTATTGGGAAGTTGGGAATGGCAAAGACGGCATTGAGAAATTCCTATGGCACTTGAACAGACCATGTACTAGTGAATTTGCTAGGTTGAGCATTAAGGATGTCCTTGGGCACAGTCAGTTGCGGTTTAAATTCATAAGCATGGTCCCGGATGAAGCAAAGAAATGCTACAAAGATGCTAATTATACGTCGAATGTCTGTAAGCTCCGGTGGATAGAATCTGGTAAGGGAACTTTTTCCAGCAAGAAGTATCTTCAGGTGCGGAGAAGGACTTCGCCTATCCTGGACTGGGGGAGTACAATATCGCAACAATGGCTTCCCCAGCGTTTCTCCTTACTTGTTTGGTGCATAATTCAGAAAGGTTTACCCATAGACGATAATATAAGGAGATAGGGTATTCAAGGAGCTTATCGGTGCCATTGTTGTTTGAAGGAGGAAGAGACTCTTACCCATTTATTCTTTGAAGGCAATTGGGCGACTAGAATCTGGGATTTCCTTGCAACGATGTTTGGCTGCAAAAAACCTCTGACTGTGGATGCCTTCATCGACGATTGGCTGAACACTTATGAGAAGAAAAAGGTCGAGTCAAACCTAAAGCTCGGTCTAACTTGTGTGGGTCTTCACATCTGGAGACTTCAGAATAATAGCATTCATGATGACCCTGGTGTTTTCGACAACTTTGAACTTATCAAATGGGCGGGTTTCTTTATGAACTTTATTCCTAAAAGAAATGCGGATAGCGCTGGGTTTCAGAAGGTCCAAACGCTGTTGGGTATTCCTTATAACATCCGTAACACTCTCGAAGGGAAATGGTCAGTCTGGGGGGCGGATAAACGTGGTTTTACTATGGACGTGGCTATATCGGAAGATTGTGCAACTTCCTCCAGCCTTATCAGTGATAGTAGAGGTGTTTTTGTGGTGACTGACCAGTTTAAAATCAAACCTATCCATTGTGCAAGAGATCTTGAGAACATCATTGGTAAGTGGCGTGATAGAACCAATCTTGAGATCTCTACTATCCTCTACTCCCATCATTTTGAATGCACAGAGGGGCATCGACATTGGAAGAGAGCTGTGAATCTAAAAAAGGTCCATCCGTTGCTCCTACGTGCTTCGGTGAGCCTTTGTTTCATGGATCAAATGAATTGGCCCGTGCATAGATATGATTGCCTCCCCCTTGCCACGTAGAGGATCATTAATCAGGACGGGGCTAAACTACGCATCTTTTGCTCATCAGAGGAAGTCTCGAACCATCATACCACTCAAGCCTCCAATCATTCGGATGATAATCCGAATAAAAGATACTCCTTTCCGCAATTCTTCTGAGATGATACAAATACATACTTTTTTGTTCGGATTGATTCTTGGTCTTTCCTTATGAGCAATTTCAACACTCCTTATCCATTATGGAATATTTGTCCCGTTGATTGTAGAGACATGTTCAGTGATTTTAAGTTTTGGGAGTTTATAATCCCGCTTGAGGGCTCCTCCCATTCTGATTTGTAATCGCCACGAGCTAGGCTTTCTGGATCTCTTATCTAATAAAGTTTAGCTGGTGGTGCATCTTTTAAAAAAAGAGTGGGAGAGACATGAGGGAACGAGGGGAATGTCGCAGATTAGGGCTCAACCGACTCAATTAATTTATACACGATTAGCAGTAACACAACTAATTTGTACACTACTCCGATTTTTTGTACACAATTTTTCAAGTATCCATTTATAATTAATTTTATTTCATTTACCATCAAGCGACTCAATTAGGGCTTCATCTCATCTTCTATCCGCCGCCGTGCATCAACCAAATCACTCACAATTCTGTTCGATGTCAATTCATCTTGTTTTCAGAATAATGAGTTCTGATGACATCTTCATGGATACCCATTCAGAGTTGAGTGAAACTGATACATATGGATGCTCAGATCCGAAATGTGATTGGCCAAGTGAATGTCAAGGCAATCATGGCTACAACAACAACATGGATGAATCGACGGTAGAGTGGAAAAAGGAGGCAGAAGATACCCTCAAAGGTGATGTCGTAGTTGATCAGCTATCACGTAAAGTCAGCAAACCAGATGTCGTATCGGCGGTGTTTATCGGAATCAAGGGTAATTGGGATTTTGGAAAATTCTGGTGAGAGCTCCGCCGATGGCGGTCCCCTCAAAGGTGATATCGATGATGAACGCTCCGCCGGTGGCAGTACCCTCAAAGGTGAGGTCGATGATGAGAGCTCCGCCGATGGCGGTATCGGGAGGTCAGGCGATGGTTTGGTAAGGGTTTTTTTTTAGTTTTTTTTTATTTAGTGATAAAACAGGAGCAATTACTTCATTCTGCATTGACATAAAGGTTCTGACTTTCTAAAAATTTTCAAATCTTCACATAAAATTCATAGATTTGTGAACTTTAGGAACTTTGACAAAAAATCTCAAACATTCAAGTTCTAGTCGTCTAGTTGATGTCTGATAGTGTAGCTTCTTGCTCAGCTTCTGATCGATGTGTTGATGTTGTTATTGGTTGAGTTTTTTGCTCTTCTTGTGATGTATTAGCAACTACATTCTCAGTTTCAGCTTGTTTTCCATTCATATCAATTAGATCATATGCTTGCATTACCGCCACACAGGTGCTGTAATTTCTGCTAGTAGATTCCCTCGTGCCTCTAACTTTTTTATTAACATGCAGCAAGTTGCAATCATTTCCATCCATACATTGCCTAGAGTTTTAGAATGCAACTCATAAAAGGCTTCAATCACCGCATTTAGCAATTTCTCCACGTCCTTGGGAATTTTTTTGTGCATTAACGATTGTACGCTTCTGAAAAACACAAACCAAAATATTTAAATCAGGGCTATTAGGTGGCTGTTGAATCAAAATGAATGTAAAATCATCTTGTGCATGTTGTCACTCTACATCACTTTGATTTATATGAGCCGATGCATTATCTTGTTGTATGAATATCACTTTGGGGCCTTCACTTGGTGGCCATTTTGACTTAATTGTTGGAATGATTTCATTGATCAGCATGCTCCTTGTTGCCTTTTGGTTGATCGACTCAATCATCTTCACAATGATGATTTGCTGCCTCTTTATAAGTACATGGAAATATACCAATCTTTCCATTAAAAGTATATTGAGCATCAACATTGAATCTTGGTCTAGCTACCACGGCCGTGAACATAACTTTCAGAATGAATTTACTTGAACTTGGTGCTCGTTATTGACCTTTCTCATTTCGCGCTAAATAAACCTTCTACGTCTTTTTTGTTAAATAAAACCACTTCTCATCCAAGTGAACGAAATCATACATTGGGTAATACTTCTTTGATCCTTGTGTACCCCCTTGGAGTAAGCTTAGAATCCGTTCCAACCGTTTCAATTTGTTTTTTTTCTTTTAACCCTGGATGCAATGTATTCGAATGTGGTTTTATGATTCCTCTTTTGATCATTCAATGTACTGTACTTTTTAAAATGTTCAGACTACCCTTATGCAAGATTTTTCTCCCATACTCATAGCTTTGATAATATCAGTATCTACTTCGATCCTCTTCCCACCTAAGTTTTGCATCTTTGTGCTGATATTATATCTCTGATTTGCCTCTTTTGTTGTTTTGTTATGTTCCATATTATACTTATGCATTGTCTTGATACTTTAAATTCTTTTGCAACAATGGTGATAGCTCCGCGCCGAAGATGTCCATGTGCAAATCTACCCACAAGTTGAAATAGTATGTGTGTTTTTTGCTCGCTGCTGAGCCTGTTACTTGAAATTATTTACGGAATAATTGTTGAAGATATTGGTTGTTGTGTTTCTTGCCCATTTGGTTCACCATTCAGATCAAACAAAAGTTTGTCATCTGCATTTATCTCCAAAGACATTGCTGAGCAGTTTCTCTCCTCCGGCAAAAGTGAAATCAAATGTTTTGTGAAGACTTGTTGTAATTTAGGAGAAGCTTAATGGTACTTGCTTTCTATTGGTTGAAATGTAAAATATGTTGTGATAGTATTGGTTAAAAAGTTGTTGCTTGGATTGATGACATGTCACCTATCACCTTGTGTACTTTTCCAATAATAAGTACAAATCAACCAATTTTTGTAGCTTTCTTAAATCTTGTGGCAATATTAGAAACGTAAAATTTATTTAGGGACAGAGGGAGAAGTTCAATATGAAATAAATCACACATCATACATGTGGGCAACCAGGTTTACAGATGTGTGATTTGAATTACTGATCCAATGGTGCACTAAATATGCATAGTGCATATTAATTCTCATAATTCACATAGCTTTATGTTGACGTTAAATGTTTGTTCATCTGATTAGTGTTATATGACAAATAATTAGTTTTGACTGGACATCTAAATGAATGAATTTCTTATAACTCAAATGAATTATTATACATGAAAATTTATCGTGGCAATATTTAATTACGTGCAAAAGATTGATCTTAATTAAGAAGATTAACAACAACCAAAAGTGGACAAGAGTAAGGACTAATGGATCTCTTACTTAAAATTAGTGATTAGAGAAAAGATTAGGTTGGCTTGGGATTTTTTTTTCCCAAGTAAAGAGTAAAGTAAAATGGGGAAATGGCTAAACCGCCGGCCCAAAACACAGAATGAGACGTCGTAGTGATGAGGTGGCAGAATCTCCCTCCCTCGTTACCGGGTGTCCCCCTCCCCCAGTCCAAAAATTCTCTCTCATCTTATCAAACCCTTTTCCCTCCAACTCTTCAAACCCCTAATTCACCCCACAACATGTCATCCTCCTCCTCCTCGATTCCCCTCCAACGCCGCCCCCTCCCAATTTCTCCGCCTCCCAACCCCTCTCGGCACCATTACCAAACCCAAATCCCTCTCCCCGACGCCCCCACATCCGCCCATCTCCCTCGCTCCAATCCTAAATTACCCATCAATCCCGACCCTTCTTGTTTCGATTCTCGTACCAGAGACGCTCCTGCCACTGTCTCTGGCGCTCCCAGGTTTTTGGTAAGCTCCTCCTGCTTTTTTCACGTACGAAATGACCTTTTTTTCTCTTCCCCCAATTAGTTTGTTTGATTTATTTATTAAATTGGTCATTGTATCTGCGAGTCTTGTTGGTGATCCAGTCTGGAAGTCTCCTGGTTTTTCTTTTAACCATCTCTTTTGATTAGGGTGGAGTTTGTGTTGTGTCTACATAATCAAGATAGGGTTGTAATTGGGAAAGCATGACTAAGCTGGAGCAATACAAAACTTATCTCTGAAACAATTTATCAATTCATTTTGATCTTGTCTTCTACATTTGTTGGGAAAATCTGGCACTCATCTCATCTCATAGCCTGCTTACACGCCACATCCTTCATCCTGTAAAAATATGGAAACGACAGTGACATTCCAATTTGTTTTTTTGAGTTTATGAGCATGTTTTCTATTGTTATTTTCGCTATTATAGTATTGGCTTACAATATTTTGATGATTGGCTAATCGGTTGCTGTTAAATCCATAGAACAAAAATAACTAATCTAACAAATCACATCTGGTTTTTACTTTGGTTTAAACAGACAAGTCGTGAGTTGCATGTTGCTGGATATGGAGGATTTTGTGACCGTGGAGCACCTGCTAATGGCCTTTCTATTAAATCAGACCTCACTTCACCTATTAAGGATTCCAGCAACGTTAAAGCTTCAAAGCAAATAAAAAATGGAAACATTAAGGCAGAGAATGGTATACCTTTATTTATTTATAGACTTCCCAAGCATGTGTTTGGAAGTTGTTAGTTACATGCTCACCGATCCTTTTCTGGATTACTGGCAGACTATCTAAATTCGGCTGTCGGTTGTCGGTACGATAGTTCGTTAGGTAAGCATTTAGTATACCTTCCTTATATAGTATAAACTAAATTTATTACCCGTATCTGCTCATATGATATTCAATGTTTCATTATCCTTCAAATTCTTTATTCGTGTTGTTTTTGAAATGAGTTACAGGCTTGTTGACAAAGAAATTTATTAATTTGATCCAAGGGACTAAGGATAGGCCTCTTGACTTGAACTATAGTGCACAAGTGTTACAAGTAAGTTCTTAATCTCCCATTTATACAGCAAGTAAAGGAATAATTATTTGGTCATTTTCTCAAGCATGGTAAACTGCCTTAAACATATTCAAAGAGTTGGATCACATTTCAGCACGATTGTTTTGTGAATTAGTTAACTAGTTTTTCATTCTGGGACAGTAATTCTATCTTCATTACGTGATTAATTCCAACAGGTTCAGAAAAGAAGGATATATGATATAACTAATGTTCTTGAAGGAATAGGACTGATTGAGAAGACTTCAAAAAATCATGTTCGCTGGAAGTAGGTCTTAGATGTTTTTCCTAGTCTCTAATCATTGTATTAAGTTTGTATTCTGACTGGAGTATATTGGCAGGGGATCAAACATGATGGGAGATATGGATTTAGATGATGAATTAAGTGTACTAAAGGTATTGCCATGATCTACACTCGTAAAGCTATGATGGGAAACAAGCATCATTAACGAATTATATGAACTTCTTTTTATCAATTCATTCTGATCTTCACATTTGAGATATAATTTTGAGTTTTGGAAGAAGTTAAGTTTGTTCAGAGCTCCAGATTCATACTTCTAAGTTCTAAGTTCTAACCAGCCATTTCTGTAGTCTGTCCAGATGGACAAATCATTGCATCTCTAGTGACAATGGCTAGATAGGCCTAAAGGGCTAGTTGACTGCCATTCTGATTGTCATTTTGAAAATCATGTGGGTTTTGTATCATGAGCTACTTTACTTGTTTGCCGGCACATAAGGAAACCTCCTTTTGCTTCCTAGAACTGTTTAGTGGTTATTATGTTATTATGCTCATAACAGTTTGGCTGATTAGTAGCGCATAACTGGAACCTTCAGTATTTTCATTTTCTTATTCACCTTTATGTGATGTTTATGACAAAAGCTTTACTGCACTCTACTATGTACAGTGAGTTATAATCATAAAACTGCATACATTAAGACGTGGAATATAAGCATGCCATTTTAAATTTATGGTCACAAGCTGATTTTGTAGCATTCTGCATTTGTCTGAGTAGTATATCTATATCTAGCTAACGAGATGGATCTTGAGTGCTTTTCGTCTGTTTTAGCGCTGACTGAGTTTTTTTCTACATATCAGGCTGAAATGAAACAGTTGTATGCTTTGGAATCCCGGCTTGATGCTCGCATTAGGTTTGTAAAACCAAAACTATTAGGAGTAAACTGTTTCTTGTTGTTTGTTTTTGTGAAACTGAATTATTTGTTTTATTTGATCAGAGAAAAGCAAGAGCTTGTAAGGGCTATTGATGAAGATGAAGATTATTACAAGTATGACTTTCCGTACTTGGTTTTGCAAGACATGATAAAGGCTGATTTTCTATTATTTTTTCAACAAATGTCTTCCTTCTTAGTTCCTTTTTCTCTCTCTCATCAAGGTACCTCTATGTTACAGAGAGTGATATCGCGAGTCTCCCGTGTTTTGAGGTTAAATTTATGTACTCGTCTCAAAAATAAAAAATAAGCCTTGTGCTATTTGATTTTCTGCTACCCGAAGCTTCCCAAGATTAGTTTCTTCTAGGTTTGCAGATTGTTTGATGTGCCTTCCATCTCTATTCCACAGAATCAGACACTGGTAGTTGTGAAAGCCCCACCTGCGAGCATGGTTGAAGTTCCAGATCCAGATTTGGTGGGTAACCATTGCAAGTTCGAAATTATTCACTGATGTAAACAAAAGACAATTTTCTTATTTTATGTATGCTGCTTAGCAGGATTTTAATGGTCAACAGCGACAATACAGGATGATAATTCGAAGTACAAGAGGGCCTATCGACTTGTTTCTGTTAAGGTAATTAACCTTTCCTCATATTATTTCTTGGTAACCACAGTTTGTGTTGACCATTCAGAGTAGCATATAACATATCTTTATTCCCAAAGTTTAATATAATTGTATGAAATATTGCCAACAGCAGACTTCAAGTATGTGGTTGCATGAATTTTCCAACATTTTTTTGTCATCACTTTTCTCTTTTTTTTATCTTTGCCATGACTATTTTTTTGCTCCAGTACCAAGGTCAGCAGCCTTCCTAATTGTGCAAGTGTCGAAGCTGCAAAGCCGATGGATGCATCCGATGGGGATGCTTCTAGCAAAAAGACTGAGAATAGGAGCCAATCATCAAGCTCTGGGTTGTCACCGATCACCAAAATTGTGCCATTAGAGTCTCAGGTATGGACATGCAATACTGTTTTGAAATGTGAAAAAAAGAAGTGCGTTCAGATATCATTAGAAAATGTGTTGATTCATGTTATGACCACTTGCAGAGCGATGATGATTACTGGTTTAATTCAGATCCCAGAATCAGCATCACGGACTTATGGGGTAAGAAATGATCCAAGTAATTCCTAAAATAAGTGGTATTTGAATCACAGAGTTTTAAAGGTCACTCTCACTCATATGTGTGCATTTTCTGCAGAGACCAATGGAAGAATGTGACTTGTATAAATCAGAATTTTGTCTGTAGCAGCTGCTGGTAACACACCCTTGAGGAAAAAAGGATTAGCCATCGGCATGAAATTGGAAAATGTGCACAATGTTGGTGAAATTAATTTAGTGGCATGTTAACTGATAGTTTGTACTCTGATCACAACCGCATGAGGGTGCTTGTTAAGAATCTTAGGATCAAGTACTCATAGCTAACATTTAAGTATAGGGAACAAAATAAAACCAACTTTTTTTTGGTTACTGACGTGTTTTTGGAGAACTAGCAGATGTGACCGTCTTTTGTTAGTTTGGTCTCAGAATCTGCCGCTAGTGGCAGTATATTGATTTGCAACTGCAATGGCTATGGTTGATAGTAAACGATAGGGCAAACCGTCCGGCAGCAAAATACGAATTTTGTGCAACCCACCTTTTTAAACATTACCTTGAACGAACCAAACCTTAAAATTGCTCCGTCTTCAGCTTAAAGTATTACTTTATTTAAAAAAGATTGTAATTTTGAAGTTTAAAAAAAGAGATTTCAAAAAAAAAGAAAAAATAAGAGAAACACAATTCTTAAAAAGAAAAGATAATCAAGACTTTAAAAGGAGTATGCGGCGTAAATGTAACGCCTCAAAACCAATGATCTCCAAATAGGCGTCACATCGACTGCATGCTCTCTAATCTAGTAATGGAACGTGCAAGACCTCAAATGTAATTACTAATTTCAATAATTAAATATCGAATAAAAAATTTCATTCTGATGTTGTGATTCTCTATTATGAGAACCTTGCCCTTCATATTGTCAATGGTACAAATTTTGGTATTGTCTTTGCTCAGGTCTTGATTTAAATCGGGCGGAGCAATTTCAGTCCTAACTCCTAACTTGAGCTCAGATTCAGCGGTATCCTTGATTGTATAAGGAATACCCCATATTCCTTTCAATATAATGTGCATCGTCTTCTCTATGCGGACAATCTTTAGTATCATGTGATTCGTTGAATTTTCTTGGTAGTTTAGTAATCGCCTTGTCGGTTTCTACCGATCTAACATGTTCTTATCTGATGCTCATCCTAGGATAATTCATTTTGCTTGACCACAAATGTGAGTTCAGCGCAATATTTTCAACAATTCTTTCATGTTCTGTTGGATATCTATCCTTTATAGATCCCCAGCTGCTTGATCTATGACCACTCTTGCTTCTTAGTCTAAACACGTATAGAGTAAATGGACAATGACTCATTTTTCAAGACCATGGTGGCGACAAGTGCAGAGAAGATCCTACCTATAATCTTTTCCAAGCTTCATAGATAGTTTCCCCACTACGTTGAGCAAAATTAAAAATAAATTTCTAAACTATGCCTTCTTTTTAGGTGGAAAGAATTAGTTTAGAAAAACCTTCGCAATGTCATCACATGTGGCGAATGTCCCTGATGCATGATTACACATCGCTTTTCCAATAAGCTAAAAAGGGAAAAATCTTAGATAATTTTTTTCTTTCCGCACACCATATATCTTAATTGTTTGGTAGATATTCATGAATGACTCAAGTTGCGCGTCCAAATTCTCAAAATGTTTTCTAGCAAAAGGACTATTACTCACCATTGATACCAAAGCAGGGATTTAGGTTGAATATGTTTGCATATTTTCTAGTTTCAATTGGTGATTGATATCCAACTAAAGTAGATGCAATACAATCTTTTCACTACAAAAAAAAAAAAAACCAATTTGCGACCACCAAAGTGGTCGCAAATAACCTCCATGTTGCCGCTAATGTCCTTTTGCGACCACATTTTGGTCGCAAATGGTGGTCGCTAAAACGTCGGTCGCTAATGACACTTTGTGACCCCGTAACGTTGCGACCACGGTGGTCGCAACTTATTTTCAAAATTAAAATTCCTAAAATTTTATTACTTTGCGACCACGTGGTCGCCCATTATTTATGAAATTATAATTCCTGAAATTTTATTAATTAGCGACCACGTGGTCGCAAATATTCGATTAATTTAAAATCTGAAAATTTTATTCGTTAGCGACTACGTGGTCGCAAAGTATTTATGAAATTATAATTCCTGAAATTTTATTAGTTAGCGACCACGTGGTCGCAAAATGTCGATTAATTTAAAACCCTAAAATTTTACTAGTTTGTGACCACTTGGTCGGTAAATAAAAAATAATAAAAATAATAAAATTAATTTAAAATATTACATTAATAAAATTTTAAAAATAAATAAATAAATAAATAATTTTAAAATGAAAATATATAAAATCAAAATTGTTTTAACAAAATAATAGTTTACAAAATATTAAATTGAATACAGACTAATCTAAATCTGCATCCGAATCTGGCGGCGACGGCGGTCTGCGGGAAGAGGAAGCGCCGCCTTGAGTGGCCCTTATCTCGGCCATAAATAGGTCCATCCTCTGTTGGTACTCTCATTGGGCCGCTTCCGTTTCCTCCAACTTCGCTCGTTGGGCCTCCCTCATTTCTTTCATCTCCTTCTGCATTTGCTCCATTCTTTGTGTCATCTCCTGATCAGTGCGGCGCGCCTGGAGGAGAAAATGTGCTGGGTGAAGTACTCCGGCACTGCTCCGCCCACTCCAAAAATGGCACCGCCGGGCCCAGTTCCGCCCACCGCCTCGTAGTATGCCTCGCAGGAATCTTGAAAGGATAGTGTCTCCTCGGACTGTTGGGTGCTTCTCTGAGTGAGGATCTCTCGAGCTCGGTCCTAATACACGTTAAATATGTATTAATATAATAATTAATATATAAAAATGTTTATTATTTCATAACTTACCACTATCTCATGCGAGCGCTGATCCACTAGCTCAGTACACTTCGATGCGCGTGCGTGAGTGTGGAGCATCAACTCGTGAGGCAGGACCTTCCTCCCGAGTTGTTCCTCCTAAATATAAAATTAAATATCAATAAAATAAAATTTAAAGTGTAAAATTAAATATAAACTGTTAAATAATTGCATATCATGCGACGATGGTGGTCCTGCAATCCTATGGACCCGCCAGTGTGGAGCGACGGATTAGCCAATCGATTTGCCTTTTGCCGCGCCCGTTTTGCGGCTAACTCGGGCGCGTTCCACTTTGTCAGTCATTGGTCCCAGCTGGTAGGATTTAGCCATCTAGGCTTCTTCTCAACCTTTTGATAATTGTACACGAGGTCGGTGTAGCGCTTTCTAGCATGCTTCAACCACCTCTCCCTAATCTTCTCGAGGGACATTGCTGAATCCTCTGCATCCCAGAGGAAGTACGTCTGATACAAAAAAATAGTTATATATATATATATTAAATAATTTAAAAGGATAACAAATGACATGCCCTCCATGCCGCAAATCAGCGGTCTATAGACGCCTGACTGGCGTCCTCCGACCTCCAACCGTTACGATCCGACTGCACCTCTATTACGCTAGTGATGACGCGCATCACCCTGTAGCTGGGCTCCAACTTACATTTTAAATTAATCGACAACTTTTTAATTTAAGAATTAACTAATTTAAAAATTATTAAATAAAAAATAATACTACGTATCGATCGCAAGAAATGGTCAAATCCCATACAACACCCTCATCCATGGTGCATGGCCGGCGTGCTCTCACAGGACGAGCAACAATAGCTGAGGTGACAGCCTCTTCGGATAGATCCGGAATTGGAAAGGCGGATCGCCACGAGTAATTAATCGTTATCCGCAGATGGGGTTCGCTCGGAGCTAGCTGTTGTGAGCTCTCCCCATCCTCCCTAGACTGAGGAGTGTCACCCATGCCCGAAGGCCAAGGGGGACGTGAAACGCGACGTGATCCGGCCATAATCTTGACATTATCTACTATAATAATAGAATACAATCCTCAACACACAAACACCCACAAAAAAATTCATAGCTAAAGCCCTGATTTTTGTCACTATAGGATAATAAAATAAAATAAGGATAAAGACAAAATAAAACAAAACTTCATTTGACAAAAATACCTCTCCCCATACTTTTATTTACACAACACGTCATCCACACATATTTGTTCCTATTGTTTCGTATTTGGCCGTATTTATTTGTATATGACTTTATTTAGATATATGTGACCGTATATTTAACTGTATTGGATGAGTATTTGACCAATTTTTTTACATATACATTTCTCATTCGGGATGACGGGTGTCCCAAAATTAAAAATAATATAATGAAACTATATTCAAAAAATTGAAAAAATATGTATCATTCAAAAAATTTAATTAAAAGAATAAAATTATAAATAGAAACGTTGAAAATCTTAATTAAAATTAAATTTAAACATGGAAAAATTCCCGCCGGGATGACGGGTTTGACACTTGTAAACAAATAAATTGGCATTAAAAACATAGAATTCATATTATACAATTTCACCATATATAGAATTTTACTATATAATTAATCTATCGTAATAATAGGCTAATGTCCTCAACACACAAATAACAACCACCCACTTTCCCTCACTAATTCTTTCATTTTCCTCACTAAAGATCTATTGTAATAAGATAAAAATGCCCCTCCCCACCCTCCTTATTTACACTACATGCCATCCATCACTATTCATCCATATTTGACTGTATTTGCCTGTATTTGATCGTATTTGATCAGGTAGATTTCAAAAAATTATTAAATTAAGAATTAAAAAAATTATTAAATTATAAATTATAAATTATAAATGGAGCAAAAAAAACGTTATAAAGCTTAATTAAATCGAATGAAGACACCGAAAAATTCTCGTCGGGACGACAAGAGTGCAGCTAGTTTCATCATATAAACAGTTATAACAACTATATAAACAATTTTGTCATATAAATAATTTCACAATATATACAATTTCACCATGCAAAATAGTAGTAACAACTACATAAACAATTTCACAATATGAATTAATTCAAAATACATACAATTTAACCAAATAAACAATTTTAACATAAAAACAATAATAACAACTATATAGTGTAAAAATAACATACAAATTTAACTAAATAACTTACCTATAATTGATTGGGAGAGATTTGAAGCGTCGTAACTTAAAGACGAAATTTGGGAGAGAGATAGAGTGTCAGCCGAAATCTGAGAAAGTTTCAAATTTATATGGAAAAGTTAGCGACCACGTCATCGCAAACAAACCATTTTGCCGCTTAATCTGGGTAATTAGCGACCACGTGATCGCTAAAATTCTATTTTGCTGCGTGAATTGGGACAATTAGCGACCATGTGGTCGCTACTATTCAATTTTGCCGCCTGAATTAACGCTATTAGCGACCACGTGGTCGCTAATATTCGATTTTCCGCCTAACTTTGAAACCTTTCGCGACCACGTGGTCGCTAATCTATCTTAATAATAGGATAATATCCTCAACACAAAAATAATTAGGATAATTTTTCGTCGCTAAAGGCTTGATTTTTATCGCTATAAGATAATAAAATAAAATAAGAATAAAAACAAAATAAAACTTCATTTGACAAAAATACCCCTCCCCTTACTTTTATTTACACCACACATCATCCACGCATATTTATTTCTATTATTTCATATTTGGCCATATTTGTCAGTACTTGTTTGTATATGACTTTATTTAAATGTATGTGACCGTATATTTAATTGTATTGGATTGAGTATTTGACCAATTTTTTACATATAGATTTCTAATTCGGGATGACAGGTTGTCACAAAATTAAAAATAATATAATGGAACTATATTAAAAAAATTTAGAAACATATAGCATTTAAAAATTTCAATTACAAGAGTAAAATTATAGAGTGAAACGTTGGAAATCTTTATTAAAATTGAATTAAAATATGGAGAAAATTCCCGTCGGGGCGACGGGTTTGGCACTTGTGTTAAATAGAAAATCAACACTTAGCCAAATTTTCAAACCTGTCGTGTTTTATTATGAGACATTAGCGACCACATGGTCGCTAATGTTAATATAAAATCAACACTTAGGCAAATTTTTGAACCTGCCGCATTTTTTTATGAGACATTAGCGACCACGTAGTCGCTAATGTTAATATAAAATAACAACTAGCCAAATTTTCAAACCTGTTGCATTTTTTGTAGCATATTAGTGACCACGTGGTAATAGAAATTTATTAAAATAATATATATTTCAATTACACAGTAATCATCCTATAAAAATATTAAATTAATCAATTACATATTGCAACTATAATTCTTCTTCTTCGGTGTCTTCCGAAGTTTCAAGCTCCGCCTCATCTGAACTTTTTTTATCTTTCATTGTCTTCTTATTCAGATTCATATACTGGACCGACCGGATCATGTAAGGGACCTAGCGTGCCAACATCCGCTAGTGGATCATCGATAGTTCTTATGATAGCGGTGGATTCTTGTTGGAACGGTTGTGGAACTATAATACGCTGATCTGAACTTTCAACACCCTATTCGGACCATACACGAGATTTTAATTTACAGACTCCCAACCAACCACCATCTCGTCGCTTTATCTTTGGATATTCAACGAAATACACTTGAGATGTCTGGTGTGCAAATATGTAACAATCTTTGGTCTGCATTTTCTTACGTCGGTTGACGTCCACCATCTTCATTTGAGGATGCACGCGAGTCCCTCCCATATTTTGCGTATCAAAACACAAGCAACTAAATATTACAGCTCGCTTCACCGTAGGAGATACATAGTTAAGGTGAATAATTTCATCTAGCACTCCGTAGTAGTCCCCTTCACCGGTGCCGAAAGTTTGTCCCAATACACACATACCACTGCAGTCTGTGTCACTTTTGCAACCATTTGGATGCTAATATGTCGGAAGATGTGTCAGAAATATGCTCCTTTGCGACCACATGATCACTAGCTGTGTCGAAGGAAGCAATTTAGCGAGTAGTGGTCGCTACTAGTGTTGGTGGAAGCAAAGTTAGCAACCACGTAATCGCTAATTATTATAAAAAATCAACACTTAGCAAAAATTTCAAAGTTGTAACATTTTCTATGAACTATTAGCGACCACGTGGTCGCTAATGATTAAAAATATTTTTACAAATAATTCAACACCAATTTATTTTTATAAATAAAATAAAATTAATTCAAAACCAAATAAATAACTATGTTGTTTTTTTTGTAAAATTAGGGATTTGCGACTACGTGGTCGCTAATGATTATAAAAAATCAACACTTAGCAAAAATTCTAACTCTGTAACATTTTCTATGCACCATTAACGACCAGGTGGTGGTCGCTAATGTAATTTAATTTATTTAAAAAATAACTATTGCGACCACGTGGTCGCAAATTAGGGACCACGTTGTCGCTAGTGTCTAATAGTGTCTAATATGATCACATGGTCGCAATAATTATTTTTTAAATAAATTAAATTTTATTAGCAACCATGTAGTCGCTAATAGTTCTTTAAGTATTGATTTTCTGTAATCATTAGCGACCACATGGTCGCTAATATTATTATATATTTAAGAAAAATGAATAAACATTAATATGAAATGATAAAATAAATATAAAAAATTCCATTAGCGACCCCGGGGTCGCAAACTTTAGACGCAAAAAATTTCCCTCCATTATTAGCAACGACGTAGTCGCTAATGAACGACGCCAAATTTTTAGCCCCAAAGTTATAAGCAACACGTGGTTGCTAAGAAATGGCGCCAAATTTTTAGCGCCGACATTGGTGACCATGTGGTCGCTAAGTGGACTCTTAAATTTTTCGGGAAATTTTGGCACCAAAATTAGCGTCCATGGTTTATTCTGCGTCCAAGTGATCGCAAATTAGCGACCATTTTGGAGTGGTCGCTCAGTTGTTGTGGCTAAAATGCCAATTTGGTGTGGTGTTCACCATGATTTGGAGATAGCCTTAGAGAAAGATGAAAATGAAGGCCCTACCATTTCAACTGTTCATCTCAGTTTCTTAGTTAGTGACTGATAGTGTTCAGTTAGCCGGCTCTAGCTCAGTAGTTGTAGAGCCTGATGATTCTATACCACATATAACTCAGATTAGAAGTTAATAGCCTAATTTGTTTTTCTTGCAAATTCTCTCTAAGGGTTCTTTCTTGATTGTTCTTGCGAGCAAAATGTCTTTGGGAAAGGTGGATGTAAAAATTTTGATGGAATGACTTCAATATCTGGTGTATGAAAATGAACGCTCTACTGTTTCACCATGATTTGGAGATAGCCTTATAGAAAGATGAAAAGTGAGATACTGAACAAAAAAGCAAAAAAACCATGGATATTGGAGCAGACGATGATTTTGTTCATCTTGAGCCTGTCATATAACATTTTGAGATAGGTATATTTCTTTAAAACTCCTTCGGAGGTTTGGAACACCTTAGAGGCTTCATATGCTAATAAAGTTGCCCAAATCTTGCTCATGTGAAAGCTGTTTTGTATGCATTTAAAATTGATAGTGCTAAGTCAATTGATGAGAATATTGATGATTTCCTTAAGCTGAGATTGATACTTTGATTCTCCCCATGCTTTAGATGATATTAGTGGTGTTATGATTCTTATGAATGCATTGCCTGAAAATTACTCTGTAACAAACATGCTTTCTCTTTTACTGATTAAATGCCTACTTACATTGTTCTATCCACTACTATGAATGAAAACTAGGGGAAATGAGTTAAAGGCTCTTCAAACAAAACTGGTAGTAGCTTGTATATTAAGGGTAGGAAGCAGAGTTAGAACGGAAATAAAGATAATAAGGATAAGAAATTCAGTGTGAAAGAGAATCTTGAGGGTAATAAGGGGGTTGAGAATAGGAAATATGTCTATTGTAAGAAAGTAGACCATTTGTAGAAAGATTGCTATAAGTTTCTAAATAAAAAGAAAGAAAATCCCCATGCTAAAACTAACTTAGCTGTTGTAAATACTCAAGGTCAAAATGTGTTAGAAGTCTTGAATATTACTTCTAGGAAGTGTGGAAATGAGTGGATACTTGATTCTGGTTGCTCTTATCACATGTGCTCGCATAGTGATGAGTTTAATGAGTATGTGAGATTTATGTTGAGTACGTTTTCATGAGCGATGATAACTTGTGTGATGTGAATGGTGTTGGTATTGGTAAGTTGAATATGCATTATGAAAGGTGTATTTCCTTGACTAATGTTAAGCATGTACCTGGGTTGAAATTGAATTTGATTTCTTCAGGGTTCCTTGATGAAATTGGTTGTTCTAGTATGGCTAAGAACAATATGATGTATGTATATATGAATAGTAAGTTGTTGATGACTGGTAATAAGGTGAATGACTTGTATGTTTTGAATGGTTCATATTACAATTTGTCATCTGCTGATGTGTCTGCTGTTATGACTGATAAATTAGTAGTTAAGTGACATTTGAGGTTAGGCCACATTAATTCTCAAGCTCTAGAGGTTTTGATTAAGCATGGAGAGAAAATGCATGGATGTTTCCTAGGTTCCTTTCTATGAGCCATGTGTTCTAGCAAAGAAGCATAGACATAACTTCCGTGATGGATAACACACTTCTAAAGAAGTTCTTGATTACCGACATGCAGACTTATGGGCCCTGAGGCCTATAAATCCCATGGAGGTAACAATTACTTCTTATTTGTTGTAGATGATTTCTATAGGATTGTTTGGACTTTCCTGTTAAGGTCTAAGGATGAGGTATTTGATAAGTTTAAAGATTGGAAAGTGTTGATCGAAAACAAATTGAGTAAAAAGATATAGGTTCTTAGGAAAAATAATGGGCTTGAGTTTTGTGATACTCTGGTTGATGCTTTGTGTGTAGATTGTGGTATTTTGAGGCACAAAACTGTTAGATTCACTCCTTAGCAAAATAGAGTTGCTGAGAGGATGAAAAGAACTTTGCTTGATAAGGTTAGGAGTCTTCTTTTCAGCTCAGGTCTCCCAAGGGATTTTAGGGTGAAGCATTAGCCACTATCATTTACCTAGTGAATAGAAGTCCTCATAGAGCTTTAGACTTTAAGTGCCCGATAGAACTATTTAGAAATAGGAGACCTAATATCAGTCACCGTAGACTCTTTGGATTTGCAACAAATGCACATACCAGGGAAGGTAAGCTAGACCCTAGGGCTACTAAGTGTGTTTTATAGGGTTCCGAATCAACATGGAGTCAAGGGATATAAACTATGGGAGTTTCAGGCTAGGGGTATTAAGGTTATTACTAGTAAGAATGTGAATTTAATCAAAATAAATTTCCTTGTAAGAAATCCTGAGAATCCTCATCAGAACCTATTGCATCCACTCCCAGTACCTTAGAATTACCATTGGAAACGCTAGACCTGATGAGCCTGATCATTTAGAGCACGCTAAGGTAGTTGAACCTCAACATGAGATAGGAGTTGATGTTGTGCCTACCAATCAGGGCATACGTGGTCTAGAATCAGTGCCTCAAGAAGGTGAGGGCCAGAGGGAGCCAACTAAAGGTGTTCATTATGAAGCTCATTTAGGTCCAGAACAGCTGGAACCATCAAATAGTGAATCTTTAGCTGATTACCAGTTAGCCAGAGATGTAACTAGGAAAAACCTGAAACCAAACTCTATATATCCTAATACTTCTGCTACTTCCTCCTATGCCGACTTAGTGTACACGACTTTAGTAGCTGCCCATGAGGTGATCCACACTGAACCTAATAGTTATTTAGAAGTTGTTAGTTGTAAAGATAGTAAATTATGGCAAGAAGCATGGAGGAAGAGATGCATGATCTCTTTATTGATGGACTTGAGGTCGATCTTCCTCGAAGTTTAGTTAATCCTATTTTTGATGTTTATAATGATGATGAGATGTATCTTACTCGTAGTTTTGGAGATCCCGTATATGATGTTTACGAAGATGAAGGTTATGATTTTTGCTCCTAGTCCGGATAATCTTTTTTGCGAGAATTACAATGTTGTTGATAAAGTAGTTATTGATTTTTATCTTTTTTATATGCCTACTCGTGCTACATGAGATTGGTGAAAATATTAATTGTTGCTCTATATCCTCCCTAGCCTACTTATTTGTAGTGCCTTGTTTCTAAATCCTTTTCAAGTTCGGTCTAGCCTAATGAAAATTCTCCAAGCTTGTTTTTGAATAGTATACATTTTTAATGTGTAACACTAAGTGACTAAATAAGATTGATCAACGAATCGGATTGTTCATTACTCATCTCTCAGCTACCCCGACGATCTTTAGGTTCCACCTATGTAGATTTGATTATTGGTGATAAATTATCAATGTCTAATTGTAGTGATGTTGTATTTTTTTTTTTTGCACGCCGGAGTGGAAACAGAGTCGCTCATCATTCTACAAGTTTTCCTATAGGTGTAGACAGGGAGAAGCCAGTGAAGCAGCTACCTTGACTGCAGCCCAGCTTATTTTTCAAAATAGACAAATTCGACCCCTAATGGAAATCGATTCCATTGTGCACATGTGGTAATCAGTCACATCCCAACCATCTGCATAGTTATTGTCCCTACAAGCTTGTGCATTTCAAGCATATTTTATTGTTAAGATTTTGGAAGCTATCTCTAATATTTTTCACCATCATAGATTGAGTATTACTCCATCTGTCCCATGTTATAGTTCTCATTTTCTTTTTTGGCATTCCAAAATATACTTCTTATTTTTTAAAATAGAATATTTTTTACCATCACAAACACATTCTCTCTCAAATCTATTTACTTTTTATTTTTTTTTCTCTTACCTATTTTTATCTCACATACCTTTTTTTATCGCACAAACCCAAATGAACACTATAAATGGGGACAGAGGAAGTACTTTAAACTAATTCATAATTTTGAAAATCATAATTGAAGCAAAATTTTATATTTAGGGTTAATTATCAAAAATCATCCGTAAAATACGGGTTTTTCCGATAGCCATCCGTAAACTGTGATATTACCAATAGCCACCCATTAAAATATATTTTTACCAGTAGCCACCCATATAAAAGTAATCAGTTCAACAAACACCCACTCATCGACAATTTGTTTAGTAAAAAATAACAAATAAAATTATAAATTATGTTAAAATTCAGAGAAATTTAAAACAGTAATTGAATTCTATTAAACAATTTTTTTATATTTTTTGATAAACTTTTGTGCTAAATTTTAGTAAAATTTTGAAGTATCAAATTAAAGTTATACAAAAAAAAAATCTTAAGGCATATTTTTTTTGTTAAATATGAAATTAAATGTGTGGCTTTTTTAGTTTATTTATTATTTTTTATGAATTATTTTCGATGGGTGGGTGTATGTTGAACTGATTATTTTATATGAGTGGTTATTGGTAGAATATCTTTTAATGGGTGACTATTGGTAATATCACATTTTATGAGTGACTATCGAAAAAACTCATATTTTACGGGTGGCTTCTGATAATAAACCCTTATATTTATGTACCATTTAGTTCATTTACTAATACATTCAACCTAAGATGGTTTTATAATATTTATGTTTTACACGTTTTTCGAAATGTATTTGTTTTAGAATCATTTTAAAATTAAAACGGTAAGTAATATCAAAGTGATATGTCAAACTGACTAGAAAAAATTGAACAATCAGTAAGATATCGAATAAAACTTTCAATACATGGCAACCTCTATTTTTTAAAATCGTAATAATTTCAACAAATGTTGTGTCAGTAGACGTAACTAGCTCAATATATTGTGTGTTAACTGGTTAAAATGTACAAATTATTCAAAAAATATATAAATTCACATTGAAAGTCGGCTCGAATCGGTCGGTTTAATCGAGAATCGATCAGTCAATCAGTTCGATTCGAAAATTGACCCGATTTGACCGGGTCAAAATTCGGTCAAGAACTGGTCAAACTCGCTTCGAACCGGTCAGACCACATTGAACCGTTCGGTTCAATTTCAATTTAATCAAAACTTAAAATTGCTCCTATTAGAAATTGAACTCTGTGTCTCCACCTATTCGCCAAATCAACTGAACCAATTATTTTACTTGTTCTAATTGCACATAAACTTTAATATATCTTTATATTAAATTAAATAAAAATAACATGTTCATTTTTTATTTAGAATAATATGTTATTAGGGTTAGAATTCATTTCACAAAACTATCACTATTAGAAATTGTGCTAATTCACAATTCACATATATGTTTTATGTTATCCTCATTAGGGGCGGCAAAATGGATTGACTAGTTGAACTATTAATGGATTTTAAATGGATTAAATGATATAATCCATGTAATACATGTAATTGGATTAAATGGTCTAAACGGATTGAGTTGAATCCATTTAATCCATTAGATTTCATTAATCCATTGGATTTTTTTTAATCCAATGGATTACTTTGCCACCTCTAATCCTCATGTTTAGAATTAATTCCGTAAAACCACCACTTAATTTTTATGATGTTGTTTTGATGAGCAATAGATATTTGTGTTAAATATGTATATATAAAAATATATTATAATTGTTTAAATACATAAAATATTTAAAAATTTATAAAATTTCGAGTCGACTCATGCATCGACCCCCGATTCGAACCGGTTGAATCAATGAACCCATAACCTTATCGAGTCGATCTTCGATTCGGTTTTCACAACATTGATCTCAATGACTAATTTTTTTTTATAACCCTACATAATTCTGAATCTTGCCTTAACCTGACGAAGTTGTGTATTCAAATGACTTTCCGTAGGGTCTTGTTACTAGTGCGGAAAATGATGTTCAATAAAGCAGTTTATTCCATTCAAAAAAATATAGTAGATAATAAAAGTTATATTAAAAATAAAAATCGAATTAACACATGGAACGGTGGAAAGTAGGGATGGCAACGGGGCAGGTCCTCGCCCGTTTGCGACCTGCCCTGCGCGGGTCGGCGTCGATCTGCCCTACCCTGCCCTGCGTGCGGGTCGAAAATCCCTCGACTTGGACCTGCCCCGTCTAGACCTTCGGGGACCTGCCCTGCCCAGCACTGATCCAAATTTTAAATTGCAATTTAGACTATCTTTTGTTCAGAATTTAAATTTATCTTTAACTAGAGATTTGTAGATAATCGAATCATCTTTCTAATGGTATATAGAACATCTAAAACGGATATGTAACGAATTAACAGTGAATTTTTGAACTGGTGGAGGTCATATAACAACTAATCAATATGTGACTGCACTGACCCATATTTTCAATTACAATTTCGATTATCTTCCGTTACAAAATTAAAATTGACATCAACTAGTGATTTGTAGATAATTGAATCAGCTTTCTAATTGTATATAGAAAATCTCAAACGAACATGTAACGAATTAACAATGAATTTTTGAACTGGTAAAAGTCATATAACAACTAATCAATATGTGACCATATATTCAATCACGATTTTGATTATCTTCTGTTAAGAATATAAAATTAACATCAACAAGTAATTTGTAGATAACTAAATCAGCTTTCTAATTTATATATATATAATATAATTCATGTCCACAACCACACATATATCAACGGAAATTTTCATCACTAAAACCTCTAATTTCGTTGCTAATAGTTAAAGAATAAGATAAAAAATTAATAAGACAAAAAAGAATAAGATAAAAATATTAAAAGTCAAAAAAATAATTAGAAATTCATATGTAGGGCTGTGCATCGGTAAATTTCGATTATTCCGATTTTACCGTTTCACCGAAAAACTTTACCGAATTTTTTAATTTTTACCGATTTTTAATTTTTATTTCGATTACCGAACCGAAATTACCGTTTTACCGATATTTTGGTAAAACGGTAAAATGGGTAAATTTACCGACTTTACCGATTTCAATAATAAAACACTGTACATTACAACTACAACCATTTCAACACTGTAGTCTGTAGTGCAAAAGCAGTGCAACAAGTCAAGTCTAAATAGCAACAACAACAATGTCTACATCACTCTATGACTAAGCTCAAGCTATGGTAGGATCTTTCAGTTGCAGGATGCCCTGATGTTCCCTCTGCGCCTACTTCTCCTTTTCCATTATCACTGCTTGACCT
>JAWWMW010062367.1:0-16454 GCA_035048345.1 Echeveria elegans
AATAGATCATTTATTTCAAAGAAATATTAAGATGAAGAGTCAATGAAACACAATTAATAGCTCGACTTTATGATCAAGAAATGAAGAGTTTGGAGTGCACACTATATATTGAGTCCTAGGTCTAGGGTTTTCAGGAAGTGCAATCTCAAGGAGAGAGATCGGTGCAATCTCCACAACGAGAGATGCGGAAGGGACGACACGATGAGGAGGAGACTCTACTCGAGTAGAGAGAGTTCTAGTTCATTCAACTTCGTTCGTCATTTTCTAATAAAACACTAGCCGCCAAACGACGTCAGATAACATCAAGGTTCTGCAAAACACCGAGAAATGCTTAAACTATTTTCTTACTTTGTTCTAAGTTTACATTTACTTGTAATTACTTTAAACATGTATGTTGTCTCACTCGTCATGCGTGAGTAGTGATTTGATGACAAGGGTCTAACGGATCATCTAGTACTTGTGATTGTTTGAATGTTTTACGTATATTTTTATGAATGATTTTGAGTTAAAATAATATATTTTAATTAGCTTACGCTTATGTCATGCCTATTAGATATTTGACTAATGTCTAATAGAATTTCTTGATTAGTAAGTATATTTTAGGAAAGAATAATAGTGAACCGAGTATATCTTTGATTGCATAAGTAATATAACTACGGGATGAATCGAATGAAGAGCCTAGTCTGGGAATGGACTGAAGGGAGAACCTAGCATATTAATAAAAATATATTAATTAATCCAAGTATAGTAGTACGCGACCGCGACTTCTATATGAGGATGAAAGACTAGTTATAAGCGGATTCAATAAAATTAGCAAACAGACGAACATGTGATGCTAAAGAATTTGAGTTCTACAGTAACAATTCAACGAATCTATAGGTGAGAATTGAGGTGTCAAAAATACCCTTCGCCCTCTACCCGCCCTATATCCGCCCCAAAAATACCCTTTCATATCTACCCATTTAATACTCTTACCCTTTAATGCCCTTACCCTTTAATACCCTCTTATAATAAGGGCGTTCATTACCTGCCCATTTGCCCTCTTATTATCAATTTCTCAATTTGACCACCGTTGACCATCATTGACCAGTGTTGACCATCATTGACCGGTGGAGGTTCGGCCGATGACCACCGTTGGCCGGCGTTGACCGGCGGAGGTCCGGCATTGACCGGCCATTGATCGATTGGTCAAAATTCAAAAAGAGGATATTAAATGGCGCCTTTACCCTTTTGATACCCGCTCACTGAACCCTTACCCTTTTGTACCCTCTACCCTCTTTTACCCTCTACACACATACCCTCTTCATACCCGCCCATTTGACACCTCTACATCCATGGATCTACTACATGCTTACTTTCGAAAATCTTTGAGCATTGGATATCAATTGAAGAACTTCTGAAGCATTTTTGATTTTTGGTCATCATATCTAGATATGTCAAAACGGATAGATTGGTTTGATTTTAGATGAATTTTAAATGGATTGTGGATTAAATGGTCCAATCTATTTAGACCATTTAGTGTAAACAGATTAAATGGATTGTACCATTTAGTCAAACGGATTAAACAGATTAGCTTAAAATGCCTTAAATGATTCCTTGAATCCATTTAGTCCAACATGTTTCATTAATCAAATTTACACATCATTTAAACATAAATAAATTTCATTAATCCGTTTATACTTGTTAATGGATTTCATTAATCCGTTTAATAAATTATTAATGGATTTTACTAATCCATTTACCTAAACAGGTTATTTTGCCACCTCTAATCATATTCAATAACAAACACATATCTCTACAGTAAGGTAAAAAAGTTAAAGGCTTGCATATATTTTGTTTGGCATTGGTTGTTTGTCTTTTTATTTTGGGTTAATCCGTATCTGTAACACTTTTTTCAGATGAAACTCATCAGTTTTTTCACGCTTAAACATCCGCATGTTTTCGTCGTTAACGGTTCGACACCATCTATCACAATTAACGGCAGCTGACCCCTTAATCTTAATTTTAAAAATAATAAGGGTCCGACTGAAAAAAAAAATACAAATTGACCCCTCATCATCCTCCACCACCACCCCTCATAATTGTTGATCATGTGAGAACCTCTACTAAACTAAGTTCTCACTATTATGTCTATTTGAAACATTATAAAAATTATTTGGGAAGAAGAAAAAGTTCAATGTATATAAGCTTAGAATTTTTTAGAGTTCTTATCCAATTATAGATCAACCTCTAAACCGAGCAATCTAAAGTCCTCAGCTTTTTATAATGCTTCATTTATAAAATATTTTTCATTTTTATTATATTTTGAAGGTTTAAAAATTTGTTTTTCAATCTTTAGAATAATTAATAAAAAATCACAAAATGTTTTAAATTGTAGTTTTTTAAAATTTAAAATTTTCCTAATCTCAATACAAAAAAATCTGATTTTATTAAAAAAATTCTAAAAATTCTTATTTTTTTTCTTGTTTTTAGATTATTTCCTTGATTTTTAAAACATTTTGGGTTAAATTTAACAGAAGGTGTCGTTTTTCCAACGCCAGAAACTTAAGAGTGTTTAGATTAAAACAAAAAAGATAAGGGTGTTTCATGGGAAAACAATAGAACATAACGTGTTTAAATGTAACTATCCCTTGTTTTTATTTTCTGGGGAGGTTATTTAAATACCGCTTTCTTAGTGCAGGTTACATAATTATTTTTTTATTTTTTAGGGAAGTTTGTGTTTATATCTCAAGAACAAGGACCCAACTGTAGTTTCGAAATTTCTGCTTTAAAAGCACAAATGGCGCTTGTGGCTGAATACATAATTTTTTCCCAATGATTTTCTTACTTCCGCTGTTTTGGGATCTATGGACAAACCTCCGCTCCGACACTGCCGTCCGCTATGGTGTCCTTGATGCATCTTCTACATTTTGATTGAATTTTCATCTAGGCTGAGTTGTTGTCGAATTTCCGTGTGGCGAACAATGCAAACTAAACTGTCGGCTAGATAACAAGAAAAGGATACTGCCGAATGACTGTCCTGCTCCTGGTGCTATTTTTTTTTTTATCTGTACCGATGAATTGCTTGTGAGTGGTAACACTCGTTGTTAGATTAAAGCCCTAAGGCTAAGGCCGGGAGATCACAAAATTTTGCTACTGATTTATCTTAAAAAACAAACAAAGGATTCATCGCCGTAGTTGGAAGTTTCTGTTGCTTATACAATACACAAGTCCAAAGTCAGGACCTCCTTGATCAATCCATTTTCCTTGGTTTTCCCTCATCTCACCACGAAGACTTCAGGGCTCGTCACGTATGTCTGTAAGTGTTTATCAGTTTTGAAATGTCAGTATTAGCTTGTTGCTCAAGATACTCATTACACTTGAATAATCTATATCGGACTTCCTCAGTGTACTTCAAAAAAAAAAAATCTATTAACCAACAAAAGGCAAGGAGGGGATGGCACCCAGCTCCCGACCCAACACGCCCCAGGCATACAGTGTACTTTTTGTTTATCATAGCAAAAGGCAGATGTCCCAAAATTTGGCAACTAGGAGGGGGACACTGTGCCTTACGCAGTTTACTTTGAGAATGCGCGTAAAAGGAAGGTTAGTGGCCGAAGAATGAACCCCAATGACTCAAAGGACAACCCTGAGATCTTCAAGGCATTGGCTGACATACTAGACAGCCATAACATGCCAGTAAAAGGCGACAACAACAGATTGGATCATCTAAAGCAAGCACCACGGCAGCCGACATGGCTCAAAGCACAGTTACAGTAGCTTTTCCTCCTCATCCATCCCTTGAGGACCTCCAAAGCCCCAATATGACCAAATTCCACCATCCGACAATCTGGTAACATTAAGTCATTAACAACTTAGTTTACAAAGTATATTTATGCAACGCGAGACAGTGTCACTAAACTTAAGTAGCTTGAACACTGAGATGTAGTGAGTGATATGCTTCAAATTTAATTAATCTTGGCAGACGCAGCCCAAGCATCATAGAGCGGCATCCATCCCCAACTTTGGAGCATGGGACGCAACAGACCCAACTTCGGGCGAAGGTTTCACAGTAATTTTCAACAAAGTTAAACAAGAGAAACACATCAGAACCATCAACCTGCCCAAGTCTGACTCAAGATTCCCAGCAAACATAAAAAAAGTAAAAAGAAGTCGAAATGCCATTCTCGCATTGCATCAAAGGTCCCTAAATTTCTGCAGATAAATTGCTGCTTTTTCTGCTGAATCAATTCCAACCCGGTATATGATGCTGCTCAAAAGTGCAGGCAAGCTCTTGGGTTCACAATTCACAACTCACGGCGACTTCTTACACATGTTGATTGCTTTGCGCTCGCGTAGAAACTGTTTCATTATTTCGTACGTTCTTCCTGTACACATGATGATCTTTATGAAAAACTCGAAACAGAAGAGAGAAAAAAAAACAGAATCCAGACTTTTGGAACTAGTAGGATAACCCTCTAAAGCTTACATTTTGATCCGAAAATTTCAAGGAACGTTTCTACTTTTATGTTATATCATGAAAAATTGAGTTCCTAGCACATCATTTTCAAGTTCAGACATCCTCGTCAAAACTTTTACATGCAGTTTGGATCATGGAAAATCACAGGCGAAAATAAACAGGAAAGTTGAGGAGAAAATAAATTTTCCCTTTATATAACATTTCTTAAATAAATTTTCATTTTCTCTAAAGCAAAATTTTCTTCAAATTTCAACAAACCAAGAGCTTTGTAAAAGGTCAAAGGTTCAAACCCCACTCAAGCATGACCGCACAAGACGGTCTTAAACTGTTCAAAGATGAAAGTGTACCGATATTGTAATACCTCTAATCCTCTATCCAAAAAAAAAAAAAAAAAAAAGAAGAAGAAGTAAAGGGCTTTGATAAATAAATCAAGTTGACGATCAAAACAAGAAACTGAAGAAGAAGATGATCGAGTCTCAATCGATCAATCATCGAAGGGTTCGCAGGAATCCACGCATTTGACCTTCTCTCTCTATTTAAATCCAACGCTACAGTAGAGGACTGCTGACCAACCACAATAATAGAAGCGGAGATGGAAACGAAGATCGGGAAGCGATTCATCGGCAAGGTAGCAATCATCACTGCCTCGACGCAGGGGATCGGCTTCGGCATCGCTCAGCGCCTCGGATCCGAAGGTGCCGCTGTCGTTATCTCATCTAGGAAGCAGGCAAGGCAAAATCCCTCGTTTATGATTAATTTTTTGATGACGTGCAGATTATATTAATAAATGTTTTGGAGTGCAGAAAAATGTCGATGAAGCGGTTGAGAAATTGAGAGACATTGGGATTGAGGCTTTGGGACTGGTTTGTCATGTCTCAAACAAAGAGCACAGGCAGCGTCTTATCCAGCACACTCTTCAGGTTTCTTTAGTTCATTTTTCCGAGTGTTCTCTACTTTCATTTTCAACTACTGTTTACTGAGAGTTGGGTTGCCTCATATAAACTACTAGCCTAGTGCCATCGCAACTTCCTTTTTTTTGTAAAAATACGTGTGTGAATGCTTAAAATATTTGGTTAACTATCGATGAATTGCTTTTAGGTTAACCCCCTTGATGAAAAGATTGAGCTTTTCCATTTGTTTTCTGTGATTTCGTACTGTTAATTTATTTGTGTTATTTGAACTTTGTTCTTAAAATTCCAGAGATATGGAAAGATTGATGTTGTGGTCTCGAATGCTGCTGCAAACCCTACGGTTAGTGGAATTTTGGAAACTAAGGAATCTGTCCTCGACAAGCTCTGGGAAGTTAATGTCAAAGTTGGTATACTACTTCTGCAGGTACTTACTACAACTACTATTTTTCCGTTTCGTGAGCCCAGTATCCTCTAACTTTTACCATCCATGCTAATTGCAATATAGCGATAATGGCTATCTTAATAGCCGCAGCACGTCTATTTTGAATAGAAATGAAGTTAATATTTGGTACTGGTATTTTCTGAAGGGCATTCGTCTTACATTTTTGTTTACATGTTACATTATGAATTTGTAACTATAGAGGCAATATATTGAATTGTAATACAGGAAGCAGCTCCTCATATGTCAAAGGGATCAGCTGTGGTTTTAATCTCATCAATTGCTGGTTATCACCCTCAAGCTTCCATGGCTATGTATAGTGTTACCAAGACTGCCCTTCTTGGCCTAACTAAGGTAATGTCTTTTATCCTTTTGTGGATGCTAACATCGTTCTGATGCTTTAACTGTATCTACCTGGTTGGAGACCTCGATAATGCTTGATTTCAGTTTTTGCCAAGTTAGATGAATGATTTGTATTCGGTCTGTAAAATGTAATGTGAAGCTCTCTTCCTCCACTCAGCTGATGTTATCGTCACTTGATAAATTAAATGCTTACTACCATTCTGAAATCAAGTACTATATCGATAAAGTGAAGCTATCTTCCTCTAATAATCAGTTTTCACTTGGTAAATTGAATATTTACTACCATCTGAAGCACGCTGACAACAAGTGCATCGTTCCGCAGGGCCTTGCAGCTGAATTAGCTCCAGACACAAGAGTGAACTGTGTTGCCCCTGGCTTTGTGCCGACACATTTTGCTGATTTTCTCGTTCAAAATGAAGGAATCGTTAGTCACTAATACTCCATCTTTTATTTGCCAACGATGTCCTAGCTGATATTATTTATTCTAATAAGTATTTTCTTTCCAGAGGAATGAGATAGAGTCCAGGACTCTACTAAGACGACTAGGAACGACACAGGACATGGCTGCGGCAGTTGCGTTTTTGGCTTCAGATGATGCATCATATATAACAGGAGAGGCTCTGGTTGTTGCTGGAGGCATGCCGTCCAGGCTTTAAGACTCTGCAGCTTACTATTTTATGATTTTTTATTGTCCGATTTGCCAGTATATATCCATAGCAATGCTGAGCCCTCAGAGTTATGGTTACTACTCAGAATGTAATAATTAACTTTTAAACAACTTGAGCAGTGAATCAATACACACATCTTCATGAGATAGAGTCCAGGGCATATCTTCATGCTTGCCAATAACAGTATCTAAAAGCTAATAACCTCATTTTTACAATTCATGTACTTTCAAAGTACTTCTGAGATGCCTCAGTATACTGTCCAAAATCTTTACATACATATATTAGTAGTCATGATGGGTCATACCCACGCTCTGCCATGGTCGACTCGGTATCGATAGCGGCTTCAAAAGTCTCGGCTTCTTGGTTCTTGTCTTGCTGGCACACAAGGCAAGTTTTCACATAAAGCTTGATTTCGTCCCGCATCTTCGACCAATAATACTGTGCTTCAATCAAATCCCTTGTCTGCCTTTAAGATGGATGGTCCGCCCACTTTGTGTCGTGGTATTCCCGAATGATGCTTCACTTAAGTCCCCATACTTAAGCACATAGAGCCTCTGATCCTTTGTATAAAAAATGTCATGTTCCTCCCCAAAATCCCAAAAATGCGCTTAGTCTTCCCCTCCTTGGCCATCTCCGCCAACATCTAGGTGATGGCATCGTGTGCAAGGGAGGAGATTGATTACAATGTAATATTTGCTATAGTGGTCAAATATAAAACGATGAGATTGTTGCTTGCTATGACTGTTGTTATGATTATGAACTTTCTTTTATGATATTTTTTATCCATTACATTTTTGACACATTACAATATAATTGGTCTTCTATGCCTCTTGGTCATCCACGAGAAACTTCAATCAATCCAACCTTCAATCAATCCACGAGCATAGAGCATCCACACTTCACACATCCTTAAGGATGGAAATAACTCATTCATCAAGGATAGAAGGGAAAAATAATAAAAATATGAAATGAATATGCATGGTGGAGCCCAGAGATTGGCTAATGATTATGAACTTGAACAAATAGATGTTAAAACAGCTTTTCTGCATGGAGTTTTAAAAGAAACTATTTGCATGTCACAACCATAAGATTTCATTTATAAAAACAATCATGACTATGTTTGCTTGCTTATCAAATCCATCTATGGGCTTAAATAGTCACCTACACAATTTAATGAAAAGTTTAATGCTTGCATGATTAGTTTAAGAATTACTAAGAGTATGTATGATTATTGCTTGTTGTTGGATTATGATTCTTCAATCGTATAATGAAACAAGAATAATGATTAAATCGTACCTGTCAAACCCACGATCGAATTGCTGAGGGAAGAAGACATGTTCCTGATCTTGATCGGGTTCCCTTTTAGAGTGTATTGTTGAGGATGAAATTAGTGAGTAGAGAGACAAAGAGACAGAGGATCGAAAATCCCTGTTAGGATTTTTTAGTTCGACCGTATGATGTTGATGATTTTTGATGATCGATTGATTGATTGATTGGCTCTTAAGTTGTCATAAGCTCTATTTATAATACACCCAATTAGGGAAACCCTAATTAGTTATGGTATTTGCAATTATGTCTATCAAGTAATTGTTAATAACATAATAGGGTAAATTAGGCAATTGATCAATTAATAAGATAAATAATCATGAGGGCGACATAATATTCTTACACTTGTATCTAAGGGTGTGAAGACTAATTCTCCATTGTATGTCTTCATATATGTTGATGATATCTCAATTGTTTGCAAGACTCAATTCTCTAATTGCTAGCGTAAAGAGCGAGAGTTGAAATCTCATTTTAATGTGAAAAACCTATGGAGTGCCTAGAAAATCCCTGTTTTAATATTATAAGAGATAGGAAAAGAAAACTATTTTCATGTCCCAATCTGATTATATTGCTAAGATTATTGAAAAGTTCTCAATGAAAAGTGTTATGCCAACCAGTGTGCCCATATGAGGCCATTTTGTGATGATTAAAAGAGATCGTCTAAGCTGATCAATACAGAAAGAAAATGAACTTCATTCCATTCCATATGATGTTGTTGTAGGTTCAGTCATGTATGTCATGTTATGTACTAGGCATTAGTATCTTGCTTTTGCCATTAGTATCATAGGTAGATTCATGTCTAATCCTGGTGAAACTCACTGGTTTGTTATTAGTATCATCCTAAAGAATAGATGGGCAATCCTTAGAAGCCCATCTTTTTATCCCTTAAAGACACAAAATAGGATAGTATTAGCATGTTGTATTCTTCACACTTTACACGCGGACTGAATCAACGTTTGATCAAGGTGAAATTGATTTTGATGCACACGCACCTGATGAGCATGAGGCGGTTGGAGATCATAATTTAACTATTGGCGCTTTATATGAGTGGACTGTCTTTAGAAACAATATCTAGCTGACCCGATGTTTAATGAGTGGAATCATTAAACTGAGATAGAAAATTGTTCCAAGTGGTTTGCTCCTTATTGAACCTGAAAGGTGTGTTAAAGTTTTTGTTTCTTAGTCATTAAACTGAGATAAGAAACACGTTGAATATTGTATTTTCTAGATGTTCTCGTAATAATTTTATAAGCACATCAGTTTTAGTTGTATTCATTCATGTCAAATTATGGTTTGTGAAAACTGGTTAGCATCTTGGGGATATTTTTACTGCAGTGTGGAGTTATGTGCTGATTCATGATTTCCGGAGCAAGCGTCATATTAAGACGAACTTGTTGATTCAGTTCAAAGTTAAATTATGAACTTACTGTGATGGCCTCTTGGGTCATCAGAAGGTTTATAGTAATTTACCTATAGTACTCAAACTATTGAATTACTTTACCAGAAAGAGTCTTTTAGTACTTGGTGATGGTTGTGTGTATAAAAACTACATTTTATCTGGTGTACATATTCCACATTTTCTTTCCTTTGAAAATATATTTTTTCTTGCATTCATTGTTGGAAAATCATGGTTCGCTAGAGAGCTAGAGAGAGTCTTTTGATTGCATTGTGCTTTTTCATGATTTCAGGAATATGAATCATACTTGGATAAAACTTGTTATTGAGCTCTACGAGGTTATTATCATCTGCTTGTTGGTTGCATAAAATTAGTAGTAATAGAAATAGCTCGAGATAACAGAAGTTTTGTTTCGCTTTTTGGTTGCTGGCAAACCCTTTGCTTCTCAGAGATTGTTGTGCACAATCTTTTGTATTGTATTTTCCATAAGTTGATGCCTTCAGAGTGGATGCGTGAGGGTTTTACTTAAACAGAAAAGAAGCTGTATTAGCGAGTGGTGGTGGCTGTGTTTTTACAGACTATGCAAATATTTAGCACTTTTATGCTGCTAAAATTGAACCATCTTTTTTCTCCTGGCTTACCTTTTGGTGTTGGCCAAGTAAAAAATCATAGTTGGCAAGCGGTGTAGATTTATAAAGTATTATGGAGTTTCCTTTGCCCATATGGTTAGAATTATCATTTTAGTGGAGACTTTGTTTAAAGAGTATGCAGCCTGGGCACGATCCTCATGTTATTTGCTACGCTTGTTTTAGTTTAGTCGTTGAAATGGTCATCATTTTTAGTTTGCTGTCGAGAATAAGAATACTATTCAACTGCATTTGTCTGACTTCTTTTTTCAATGTTTACAGGTATGGAGTAAAACACTGATAATATAGATGAAATAGGTGATAATATCGTTGAAAGAGGCGCGGGGAAAAATAAAAGAAAGTGGACTGAACTTGAAGATGAGAAGTTGATTGAGTCTCTTTTAGAGCTAGCGAACAATGGAGCATACAAAGTCGCAATGGTTTCAAACCTGAATATTTGTGAATCTTGGAAAATTCTTTAAACGCCAAACTACCAAATTATGGCTTGAAGGGGAAAACCATATAGTATTGAGTCTCGGATAAAAATTCTCAAGAAGGATTTTACCATGGTTTGCGACTTTATGGAAACACTTCTGGTTTTGGCTGGAATTTTGAATATCAACTCGCTACAGCACCGAAAGATGTATGGGCTGAATATGCCAAGGTAATTTTACTGGGTATTTATTCTTATTCTGTTTTGTTTTATTTTGGCGTGTTGATGGTGACTGGAAATAGTTGCTGGATTTTTGGGGCAGAGTAGGTCAGTTTTATGGGTTTGATTCCTTCAGCTTCATGAGAAGGTTACCGGTGTATGTTTTTGTCGGTGAATCTGATTTTGGCAGTGAAGTTTTAACGGTGTGTCTTTTTTCTGCTGGAGGCTCCATGTAGCCAGATGATGTCGGTTAATAGAACGGTTCCTTGCTTGTCCAAATTTTCTTAATTGGTAATGCATGTGAAACTTCTGATTAGTGAGTTAGCAGGCAATGACTTGAATGTTTGCTCCCTGTTTGGTGTTCGAGTATTGTTGCTTGTCTGTTCTAAGTCTTATATAACTGTTTTCTTTTCCTTTCTTTTAATTATTAAGAATATGCAGAATGCTTTTGAGAGTTTATCACTGTGTTCCACTTTGCATGTTCTGTTGTAGCAAACCCCAATGACTCTTTGTTTACTTTGTACACATTTGATGGTTGCAGACTCACATTAGGGCTTTGAAATGGAGGAAACACACCATTTCCATATATTGATGAACTGTCAACCGTTTTTGGAAAGGATAGGGCCACTGATCATAATACCGAAAGTCCTATGGAGGTTGAAGATAATATTAATCAAGAAGAAGTTGCTTTTGTTGAAGGAGGTCATGATGACTCGACTATGCAAACATTTGATGAATCATCAACTTTTAGCAGGAGATTGAAGAAAAGAAAAGTTGATGTTGAGCAAATGACTGAAGTGATGTACAATGTTTCTAAAATGATAGCTGATGAGTTTGCAAATTCAATTAAGGTGATGGCAGCTGAGTTTGTAAATTCAACCAAATTATTGATCGTTGTTGAGACTGTCAAAGCTTTCTAACACTGATGTTATACAAAAATTCAAGATTGCAAATAAGATAGCGGATAGTGAAAGTTTAATGGTATTATTTTTTGGAGCATCGGATGAAGAGAAGAGGTTACTTCTTGAAGGTATACTTGCCGAGGAAATTTAATCAGCAATGAAGGTATTTAACTTGTTGCTACTGCAATCCGATTTGATCACTTTTTTCGCAAACTCATAGTTTTTTAGTTGGTGAGAATGGAAAATAGTTTCAGTATATGAAGAATTGTGTTTTGCCTTTATTTGCGGTGTACTACTCTAGTGTCTCAGTTGCTAGCATTTTGATGTAGGCAGTCAACCTAAACATTCCTTGCTGATCCTAAATATCAGTTGATTGTGGAACAGGCCAGCGAGCATAGGTGCTTTCTGTTTTTCATTTTAGTTATGGTGGTCGTTGTTTCCACTTTCAACAGTCCATTCACTGCCTTTTTTTTACCTGTGAAATCTTACAATCAACCGTCATTTAGAATGCAAAGCTTTTGTTAGTTGTCTTGCCACATCTTACAAAATGTTTCTTTTGATCTTGCTTGTCAACAACTCTTTTACTGGGCTTCAATCTCACTTGGACCTATTTTTGTGAACAACTCTTCAAGGTTTTCAGGGTATTGAACTCAGCAATCGAGGGAAGTGAACAAAAAAAAAAAAAGAATAACCATCCCTATGTGCATTCCATTCCCTTGAAGTGGACACAACCATAGAGTTATGATTAGATTACTACTTAGAATGTAACATTTAAATTATAAACAACTCCAGCAGTGAATCAATATACACAAACTTATAACTTATCTGAAAGCAAATAACCTCATTTATACAATTCATGTACTTTTAAAGTACTTATGAGATGCCTCAATGCTCAATATATTCTGTACAAAAGTCTTTACATGCATATTTAAGAGTTCGTAGTGGCTCATGACACCAAGCATCGATTTTTAACAAACTCTTTACCGGTTGGCATCTGAATAGAACCATGTAAGCCATTTTCTTCAGTCTTTAAAATCTTAGGAACGTCAGCAGAGCAACATAACTTGACCTGGTGTCGTGGAGTTGATTTTACAACTAGATGAGAACAGATGAACTGACCTTAAGATTTAACTACACAGGAATAACATCTGAATCTTGATTATCATTGCATTTCACCATGATACTGTCAATCAGTCTCGGAAGCAGACAGCAAAACCATTGGTAGCCAGTTGAAACAGGTTCTGGAGGTGGAACAATCCAAAGCATATTGTCATGACGCTTAACTGTTCCCATCACACTCACAGTGCTACCTTCTTTGATGCATCTGCATTGTCCACAAAGATGAAATTACTTGTTATGGAGCTATGGTATTCAGACCTGCACCTAGCATTCTTGAGTATTATTTGCAAATAGAAGATGCCCAGGAATAACGTTTTCAAAAATAGCACGTTGGCCTGCAATGAGGATTGTTTTGAGCATAATAGCTTAGACTCACCCTTCCCTAAGTTGCATTAAGCAACCGGCATCACTAGAAAGCTTCCGATCAGACAGCCATTGTGCAAAGGCTGGAGACGAGTCAAGGTTATCCTTCGTAACAGTGGCAACAGTTGTTGACTTAACAAATACAGACACTTTGGCACTATAACCAGCCTTCACCATGGCTCTCAGTCCTGTATGGAAGTCCGAGATGTAAAAATCACCAACCTGCTTCTGTTGGCAAAAGGGCATCAAAATATGAAACAGCCCAAGTAAACTAATGAACATTTCCAAGCTTCTAGTCAACGAATATAGCACCAGTTGAGAGAGCAAACCTCAGAGAGCTTGATTTTCGTACACTTTCCGCTGCAGCCTCTGGACTCCACCAACTCTGCAGAAGCATATATGCATCGAGCCACCCTTTGATAGGAGGATTCAAGCGGAATACTGCCACAAGTGACAACCTAATCACAGATATAACAACACACAAACCACAAATCAAAACCAGCTTCAAAAGCATCACTTGGCAAAACATTTAGTTCATAATTCCTTCTCAGCATCAAATCATCCAACACCTTCATTGGAATGTCGAGCAACAACTTACCCCAGTAACTTTCACAAACTGTCCGTCCGCAGCACCTCGAAGCTCAGCATCAGGATACCTCTCAACCCAGCCCTCCACACCCATCAACCCCATGCTCAAATTCCACACCACACCAACCCCAACAACTACCAAAATCCCAACAGCAACAGCCAAAAACACAGGACTCCTAACAGACGCCATCAGAAAAGCTCCAACCAACAAACCCATAGCAATCACTACCGCCACCACCCACATTACGCATCTACTCATCTTATACTCAAACTTATTACTTTCTCCACTCATCACCGTCACTGCAGCTCCATACACATTCTTCCCAATCGACCCAATATGCTCCGACTGCACAGACCTCCGACCGCCACGCTCGCCGGAAGAAGTAATCAACCCAGTCGCTGGAAGCGGAATCGGGCCAGAGGACTTTCTCGGAAAAGGACCTGAATTTGAATTGGATCGGACCGATCCGCTGTTAGGATTTGAAGAAGAAGAAGGTCTTGAGAGCTTGGAAAGCGGAGGCTGCGTGAAATTGGAGGAAGATGAAGAAGCAGAGCCCGGATCCAGTACTGGGATGTCGAACATTTTACCAAGCTCGCCGGACTTCTTGACGTCGCCGCCGGTGTAGGGTACGGCGCGTGATGCTACGGTTGGTGGTCGTTCCTTGAGCTGATGCTCTTGTCTGCCGGAGACGATTAGGCCGTTGCGTAGTTGGTGGGACGGCACTCGTGTCCCCATCGCTGCTGCCGATCCACAGGCCACAGCAACTGTAGATAGAGAGACACAGTACGTAGTGGAGTGAGACAGGCACATACCACTAGTCGAAGTGGTAAATTACCATTTTGTCCACAGATTTGCTTAAACAATAATGCAACTGAAAGCGATCTCAGCCGTTGATTTTTTGTTTTGAAAATTATGGTAGTTATCTAACGGCTGTTACAATGGAGAGGCCCACTGACTCTCTGTTTTTTTTTTTCTTCCAGTAATTTCGTTATTTATGTTGCTGAATAATATGTCGGCTAGAATTCAATTACAATAAAAAAGTATTTAATTTTCTATTTTACTCCAATCCATATGTCAACCAAGCATTTTTGTTGACAAGATATTTTTAGTAATTACTGTTTGGTTTTGGTTTTGGTTTTGGTTTTGGTTTCAGACACGTTAGTGATGATGCTTCTTCCTCTGCACTTTCACCGTTGGAATTGAATCTAGGAAAAGGTTCAGGTAAATGTGATATTTTTTGTGAGAATATGTAATGAGTTAGGAAGTTGGAATCGTGATGTGATGTATCCTTATACTCCCTCCGTCACATTATATAGTCCCCTTTTCTTTTTAAGCATCCCAAAATATAAGTCATCTTTTCTTAAATAAATTTTTTTCACTCACATTTACACTCTCTCCAATCTATTCACTTTCCACTCATTCACTTTCATACTTTTACCTCACATAATACAATTTTCTTAAAAATCGTGTCAAACTTCAAATGAGATATATATAATGAGACGAAGAGAGTATTTTTTTTGATTGATAAGTAGAATCAGTAGTACATGACGTTTATGATTCTAGTATATAGTAACCAGGTAAGAGCACATGCCTAAAAGGCACCTCCACAAACATCACTAATTGCACACGCGATAATGAAACATCAATCTAAACACCACACCTGCTTAACGAGAAAGACACATAAAGATCCATCATGGATCACGACAGCCACACACATAGCTCCTAGCAAGTGATGAACAAGACATTGAGCTATCGTGAAAATTATTCGCTTCCACACAGGATGAACACCCAAAAAGATAACACGATATAAACAGACATCCAACGACAAGATTAATCATAAACTAAATAAACTACCTCCAGCAACCAAGAAAATCAATCAAGCAAAAGCGGGTCAAAATTGGAGCAAAGGACACCGTGCATGCATCATTGGGCATCATTCGGGCACAGAACCGGCTGAACCACAACCACCAGCAGCAAGCAGGGAGACAATTTGGAGCAGATCCACTGAATCGGAGCGAGGGCCAAGATACCGAGCCGCTACGTGCACATCGGAGCATCACCATCTCCATCATCGCACCTCACCGTTCGAGAACGCAAAGCCACAACCATCCGAGTGTAGATCTGCATCTGACCGTCCTCGGAGGACCATGAGAAAGCAGATCGGGGGGCAAGGCACCACCGCAGACGACCAAACTCAACTGCCCCAATTAGCCGCCACAAACAAGCCATCCAGAGAGATTTTCAGGCAGACGAATGCAAGAAAGCGCCCAGGGCAGAGGAACGAGCCACCTCCACGGAGGAGGGGTCGTCCTCCACCCCGGATGAAAGTTTTAGAGAATGGGTTGAGAAGGTGGAGGTTCTGGTTTGTGATGTATGCTTATATGATTAGGAAATGATATGCACAAGACCCCTACTCATTATTGAATAAATGAGAAATGAACCGAACAAATTGAAAGATAAAAAATAACTAAAATTAATAAAAAAACAAAAGTTAATTAAACAAAACCACCACTATTATACATCATTTTGTACAAAATCATCAATATAAACTATATATTTTTCTCTCATAACAAATGATCACGTTTGTTAATATGAAAAATATACAACATATATTTATATTTTACATATATTTAAAAATTAT